>PVIU01025163.1:0-23514 GCA_004026605.1 Ondatra zibethicus
ATATAGTAGAGTTGATTTCCATAGGTTTGAGGAAAAAATGTCATGTGTTATAATTGTGCAAACAAAATCACTTTAAAAGGGATTGTAAATAGGGTGTTCCTAGAAACAAGATGTTTTTAAAGAATAATCCATTCAGAATGTCCATTCAGAATGTCCCTCCCTTCTGGATTATGTGAAAGATTCGATGAAGACAGGCATTGGACTAATGAACGTAGGTCAAAAAGGAATATTCAAGGTAATATTTGCCATGAGGAAACTCGGTGAGGGTCTTCTTGCAGGCCCTTGTGGTAAATCTGGTTCATTCTTTTCCTGCCAGCATAGAGGGAATTTCTTTCCAGAACAATTGACAAACCTAATGCCTTTTGTAAGAAACCACACTATTGTAGATAAGAGAACAGCTATAGAAGAGAGAACAAAATATTCAGGAGAAACTATAAAGCAGTATTTTGGCAAACTTCTATGAATGAATAAAGAGCATAATTAAAAATAAAATTAAATGACTTGGTCATTGAAGGTCTGTTAGGCATAGGTGCCCATGTATCAATAATTTCATCAGAATTTTGCATCCAAATTGGCCTCTTCAGGATGTAAACGTTCAGGTTTTAGGGACTGAAACTTGATCTCAGGTAAACAGAGTGTGAGATGGGTCAAATGCTCCTTGCTCCGCCTCTACTTTCTGTCTGATTGTCCCACCTATACATCCTGGCTAATGGCCAATCAGCGTTTATTTAAATCATGATTGACAGAATACAGAAAATTCTCCTGCACCACTTCCACCTCTTTTTTTTTTAAACAAAGAAAAATATCCATAGTCCATTTTTGGGGAATGTTGGCATAGTATTCCAGGCTACTTCCAGCTGGTTGGGGGCACTGATAATCTTATGGGGACCCAAAGAAAATTTAGAGTTATGATCAAGCCCTGACTGGAGTATCCTGTGAAGGTTGAACATCTCAGGTAGCAGTCTTGAACCTGTTCTGGATGTAGAACTCTGTCATCTGAGCCATCTATTCCTACTGGAGATTTCTCAGGTGGTCTTCCTTGATCAAATCTGAGTTTTCTTAACTCAGAATAAACCCACAGCCTCTCATTTTCTGTGGAAACAAAAGCAAAATCTCTTCTCCAAAGTAACCTATCTTTTGACTTCAATTTTGAAGTCAAGGTATTTTCAAAATACCTATCTTGGATTAATTCAGCAGCATTTATAAACAAAAGTCTTTTAGTAGCTGTTGTTCCTTCCTCAGCATTCAAACAATTCAAAGGGAGCATAATAACATACCAGTATCAAGAGTCTCTGTGTATTTTCCATCTTTATGTGGCTTTATTTTAACTTCTATTTCTTTTATTTTTAATTTTTGGCTTTTTGAGACAGGTTCTCTGTGTATCTTTGTCCTGGAATCCCCTCTGTAGACCAGGCTATCCTTGAACCCTTGAACTCACGGAGATCTGCCTGTCTCTGCCTCCCCAGTGCTGGGATTAAAGGCGTGTGCTACCACACCTTGAACTCACAGAGATCTTTCTGCCTCTGCCTCCCAAGTGTTGGGATTAAAGAAGGCATGTGTAGATTGTGTGGATCCAAATCTTAGCTACAATCAGTTCATAATATCCTCCAAAAATTCCCCTATATGAATTTTAATGCACAGAGAAGATATTATCTTTGAATGGATATTTTTACTACATTAGCTGAGTAAACATTAAAAAACTTATGAGGAAAAGGTCTTTGAGTTAGTTACAAAAGGAAAATTGAGACTTTATTAATTAGCAGAAATAGACCCAACAGAAATTATAGTACCTTTGAATAATGATAATACTGACAAATTATGGAAAAGAAAGTAAACCCTGACAAAGAGCTTTTAGTAATTTTGGGAAAGAGATTAAAAACAAATAGCCTCAAAGCAAGCTAATTCAATTTATAAAGAGTACTAACTGGATACTTCCACACATTGTATAAGACACATCAAGAACTATAGTCCCTATATTCTTTACTGATGCAGATTACAAATTAGAAAGTTTAAGTAAAGTCAATCAAAACTCTTGTAATTCTGTGTCAAACTCAGAATTCTATCTTATTTTCATGATAATAAAGGATTGTAAAGTACCTCTCAACATAATTACCCATTCACAATATGAAGAAATTGTTGTTTTACATATTGAAATCAATGAATTTATACCAGATGATACAGAATTGACTTCATGATTTATTCAGTTGCAAGATATAATCAAGAATAAGCATCATCTCCCAACAGACATCCAATCCCATATGTGTCTGTCAGGTTCTTTAGTACAAGGTAATGCACAAATCAATTGATTACTGATTAGAAATATGTTGAAGGCTTCAGAATTTCACACAAAAATCATATGAATAGCAAAGGTTAAAAAAGGCTTTTCCATCACTTGGCAACAAGCCAAAGAAATTATAACAAATATTTTATTTGTTCTTTATACAACCAAATGCCACTACCTGAAGGAAGTAATACAAAAAGTACTCAAATAGATGAAATCTGGAAGATGGATGTGTTATGTGTTTCATTTTGTAGAGTTTGGAAAAGTAAAATATGTACATCACAGCAATGATACCTGTTCAGATTCTCAATGGGCAACTGCTTTGAGTTCAAAAAAGGCTGATTCTTAATCGCATATTTGCTAGAAGTTATGGCTATCATGTGTATACATGTACAAATGAAGACAAACAATGTTCTATTATATGTCTCTAAGAAAATGAAATACTTTTTTTGCTCATTATAATATGAAACATATTACAGGTATTCCTCAAAATCCTATACAACATGAAGTTATAGAAAGATCAAATCGAACTCTAAATGATATGTTAAAGAAGCAGAAAATTATGGTAAAGACCCACAAAAATAGATTCCACTTCTTTGATCAGAGCTATTCCAAGATATTTTATGTTACTTGTGGCTATCGTGAAGCGTGATGTTTCTCTGATTTCTCTCTCAGCTCATTTATCTTCTGTGTAAAGGAGAGCTACTGATTTTTTCGAGTTAATCTTGTATCCTACTATATTACTGAACATGTGTATGAGTTGTAGAAACTCCTTGGTATAAATTTTGGGGGTCACTTATGTAAACTGTCATATCATCAGCAAATAGTTAAGTCTGACTTCTTTGTTTCTGATTTGTATCCCCTTGATGTCTTTTTGTTGTCTTATTGCTCTAGCTAGACCCTCAAGTACTATATAGATATGGAGAAAGTGGGCAACGTTGTCTTATTCCTGATTTCGGTAGAATCACTTTGAGTTTCTCTTCATTTAGTTTGATGTTGGCTGTTGGCTTGCTGTGTATTTCCATTTTCATGTTTAGGTATGTTCCTTGTATCCCTGTTTTCTCGAAGACCTTCATCATGAAGGAATGCCATATTTTGTCAAAGGCTTTTTTAGCATCTAATGAGATGATCATGTAGGTTCTTTTTTTAGTTTGTTTATATGGTAGATTACATTGACAGAGTTTTTTTTTATGTAGAACCATACCTGCATCTCTGGGATGAAGCTAACTGGATCATGGTGTCTAATTTTTCTGATATGTTCTTGGATTAGTTTTGCCAGTATTTTATCGAGTATTTTTGAATCAATGTTCATGAGTGACATTACTCTGTAATTCTCTTTCTTGGTAATGTCTTGTATGTTCTGGGTGTCAGGGTAATTGTAGCCTCATAAAAAGAGTTTGGCAATGTTCCTTCTGTTTCAATTGTGTGGAACAATATAAGGAGTATTTGTATTAATTCTTTCTTGAAAATCTTGTTGAATTCTGCACTGAAATCATCTAGTTCTGGGCTTTTTTTGGTTGGGAGACTTTTGATGACTATTTCTATTTCTTTAGTAGTTATAGGCCTATTTAATTTGCTTATCTGGTCTTGATTGAATTTTCGTAAGTGATGTTTTTCCAGAAAAGCATCAATTTCCTTTAAGTTTTCCAGTTTTGTGGAGTATAGGTTTTCAAACCTGACAATTCTCTGGCTTTCCTCCATGTCTGTTGTTATGTTCCCCTCTTCATTTCTGATTTGCTAACTTGAATATTCGCTCTCTGCCTTTTGGTTAGTTTGGATAAAGGTTTGTTTATTTTGTTAATTTCTTGAAGAACCAACTCTTTGTCTCATTGGTTCTTTGTATTATTTTATTTGTTTTTATTTTGCTGATTTCATCTCTTAATTTGATTATTTCTAATTTTGTTCAAGGTGTTTTACCTATACAACTCATTTAACAATATAATGCAAATTTCCAGTCAGTGAAAATTATTTTTACCATCTCTTTAGAATATTAAGAAAATGTATATTAGTAACCAATATCATATTATAATTGAACTTGTAGTCACATTAGTTGTGTTTTCAAGGTTAAACAAAAAATATTTTAGGTAGGTCATCTTAAAGCACTTCACAGATATGCAGAATGTTTAAGATGTTTTAATAATATAGGTTCTTTTTTATGACGATGAGACATGTCTGATACTGACAGTACCAATCTAATTCAGAGAAGACAATGGGCATTATGAAACCCCATATGGAGTTTGCTTTATTTGCAGCAAAAGCAAGTCACTGAGTAAGAAAGTGATCTTACCTCAACTGCTGTCAGTTTGCTGTCGTAGTGGGACAAGCAGAACACAATGATAGTGACTGCCAAACCCTGCCCAGAAAAGGTTGGACAGTCCTTCCAAAACCCTGCACATAGAAAAGTTTGTCAGATATTCTAGACCTGCAGGCTAAAGATGAATGCCCCAATTTTTAGAGGAAATTTGGGTGACTGTCCTGGCAGCTAGTTATTGCTGTTATTTTTCACCTTTTTTATAAGTTGCTTGCTTACACTTCCTCCTTATTTAGTTAATATAACTTCCTTCTTGGGTTTTTGAGGGAGTAGAAGACTAGAAAGTTTTTCTTGTTTACTAAATGCAGAAAGAAAGTTATGATAAAAAGTAAATTAGGTACAAGACTTTGGACTCACCAAAAGAGGATTGATAATGGAACATTTTCTTTGAATTTGTCAAGTGCATTTGCATTTTGACCAGACATTGTTAATCTATTTATTGCCTGTATATATTATATATAGTTATTGTTCTTATTATATATAGTTTCTCTTTTATTAATTATAGCCTTCTTTTTATTTTAGGCACAAAAGTAAAACTGTAGTTATATTTAATTGGTCTTTTAATAAAAAGTCTTGCCTGAAGGTCAGTGCAAAGAAGCCACCCTAATCAGCCAAACAGACCAGGCAGTGGTGACACACACTTTTAATCCTTGCAGCCACTCTAGTTAGCCATAAGGGCTGGGCAGTTGTGGCACACAATTTTAATCCCAGCACTGGAAAGGAATATAAGGCAGGGTGAGACAAGAACTCACTCTCTTCAAGTCTGGAGATTGTTGAAGAAGGCCACTTGTTAGTTCCTTGCTGCTTAGCTAGAAAAAATTACACAGAAGCTGTATTAATTAAGTCACTGCTTGGCCCATTAGCTCTAGATTCATATTGGCTAACTCTTACATATTAATTTAACACATTTCTATTAATCTTTGCATCACCATGTGGCTGTGGCTTACTGGCTAAAGTTTTGCCATATGTCTCGGGGAGGGCTACATGGCTTCTCTCTCACTCTGCCTCCTTCCTCCCAGAATTCAGCTTAGTTTTCCTTGCCTAGCTCTGTTCCCCTATAGCTCTGCTATAGGTCCAAAGCAGATCCTTTATTTATCAATGGTAATCACAGCATACAGAGGGAAATCCCACATCAGAATTTTTCAAAGGGGTAAGAACTCTCTAGTGGCTTGGCTGCTTTGCTTTTCTGATCTTCAGGTTGAATCTCAATATCCATATTTTGGTTTTTATTAAACAGGCTACAAATGTGTTTCACTTGTAGAAAATATAGCGATATATCCATGATTCCCTAAATGAACTAACTATTCTACATCCTCCTGAATTGTCTAGTGCTTAAGACAAGTTTCATTTAAATGATTGACTGTGTTGCATCTTTGCTGTTTCTGTGTTTCTTCAGTAGATGAGCATGCTATGTTTCAAGGGGGAAATGTTAGGTTTGGTTGCAAGAAACTAGCATGGAAATCCTACAATTTCCACGTAATAATTCTACTTTACACTGTTGAAATTTTTTCTTCTCTCTCTCTCTCTCTCTCTCTCTCTCTCTCTCTCTGTCTGTCTCCCTGTCTCTCTTTCTCTCTCTTTTTCAAGACAGGGTTTCTCTGTAGTTTTGGAGCCTGTCCTCAAACTAGCTCTTGTAGACCAGGACAGCCTCATACTCACAGAGATCCACCTGCCTCTGCCTTCCAAGTGCTGAGATTTAAGGCATTCACCACCACTGCCTGGTTTACACTGCTGAATTCTTATCTAAGAAACAGCAGTATTGTACAGTCAAATTTCTTAGTCAGTCATCCCAGATTTTTGTACATCATTACTAGATTCAGTAAACATAGTTCATTCATCTGGATTTTAATCTGTTTTCCTCTCTTTTACATGGCATTAATGAAAAAATTAAGTGGATCAAATAATTAAAGCATGAATGCAATACTTAATGTAGTAATAGCACAAAATATGTTAAATATCTATTGTAAAAATGAATTACAGTTATGCTTTATAAACTACTACTACTACAGTAGTAGTTTGCTAGTAGAATGGATTGTTTTGAAATGTTTGAATAAATTAATAATTATCAACATTTCCAATTTAAAATATTTAATTTGTATTTTTAAAAAATCTGAGCAAATTAATGTATTTACAGTTCAGTTTTGTTCGTGCTATCAAAAGCAATATTTAATATTTAGAATTTTTAAAACTTAGAATTTTATAGTTCAGAGAAATAAAAGATATTTTCACATATTTTTGAAAAAGCTCTATCCATATATCAATATGCTCTTGACCTTGTTCTCTGCATTCACCTTTACAGAAGTAGAAAGCCAAATCATTCTTCCTCTGTCCTGTCCTACCAAAGTTATTATAATAAATACCATGCCTTCTTTCTGTGCCCAGAAACCTTATGTGTCTTCTCTTTTTAATACAAAAGATTTCCTTCCTCCAAAAGGTGTAATAGTTATTTCACATGCTGCTGCAAAACAAATTTAGTACAAGAGATTGCAACATACAGTCTATTACTGTTGCTCTTTGGTGTGGGAGGTCCTCTGACTATGTGTTGCTTTTATTGGTTAACTCAGAGTTCCTGCTTCATGAAAGAGTCTGCTAGACATTCTGAAGGACAAAGAAGAAAGTGATGGAAAAATGACAATAGAGGTGGAGCTCTCTTTGAAATTAAATGCTTCATGGAAAAGTCTATTGGATACATACAGGTAGCATTATACAGAATAAGCAGGTCTTTCTTCAGAATATACATATGTTCATGTAATACCAGCTAGTGAAAACAGTGTCCATGAAATTTGAAGAAGTGTGGGGACTGGTATATGGGAATGTTTGAAGGAAAAGGGAGAAATATGGTAATAAAAAATCTCAGCAATAATAAATGTTTTTATTATACAAAATATTGCATATTAATATTTATTATACACTATTAAGAGCTAATATTTTCTTTCTTAAAATTGAAAAATGTATAAATAACATTTGAAATATAACAGTAGACATTTTCCCCCACAGAACTTTTGTGTCTCTCTCTCTGGCTGCACATGATGTCCTCCTGACAATTACTGTCAGTACCGGAAATTCCACATTATCACTTGCTTCACAGATTATGGTTATAAATTATTGCACAAGATTGAGCACTTACCACAAATCTTAAAAATCTGCAGAAGGAAATAGATTTCAATGGGTAACATTTTAAAATGGTTTATAAAGCAATTTTTTTCTTTGTTTTCTTTCCTTGGTCAGAAAAGTATTGTTAAAATCTGTATTTATAAAATAATAAGAATAAGAGAAATTTGTGATTCACAGTCAATTTTGAAATAATCAAGAGTGCTATTATTTAAAATAATTCTTTCTCCTTCTAATGGAATTTATGTTAAAATAATTTAGTTAAACTTAATATTTACCTTTATTTAAAAGATCAGAAATATGTCAAATTACACTACAATTATAGCCAGAAAGCTGTTTTTATAAATTTAATTTCTTATACTTGTGTCTGTATGCCTGTGCATGATGTGTTTGCTTGATGCCTTTTTGGGTCAAAATAGGTTGTCAGGTCTCCTGAAAGTTATAGAAGCCATAGAAGGCCATTAGTGGGAATATGGAAACTGGGAATCAGGCCAGTTTCTTGAGAACAACTACTTCTTTTACTCTTTGAACCATCTCTCTTACCACAAAGAAACAATTTCACATGTCTTTTTCCTCTAACTCTCTTAAATATATTTTGCAAAAACTATGTCAATCTACAACATTCTTATGAGCAAGAAGCACTCCAAACCTGCTGCTACTTCAGCCAATAGACTTTAAGATACCAGCCCACTGGGGCATGGTCTCTTTAGTTTTAAAAAGCAGTGGTAGCCGTGTGCTTGCTCTCTTGCTTTCGGCTTCTGGCTGTTAGACTTCCTAATCATGCAGAGGGCTGTTTTCTGGAATGGTGATTTTAAGTTTTTCCCTTTAAATAAATAACCATTTTGTTAATCACAATTCCAAAGTGGTGTGGGATTGTTTTATGACTTACACCTTCATCTGGCGCCCAACATTTACTTTGTTGAGCAACTCATATTTCCCAGTTTTTAACAAATACTAAGGCAGACACTGAAATGGGACCCTGTTTCTATCATCTTTGCATTGGTTCTTTGTGACTCGGCAACCGCGCCACCTGCTGGATAGTAGGTAATATGGCAGTTTTCATTTCCATTGCAACATTCACTGCTTTCTTTACTAATACAGTGGATTATATCATGCAAGGTTTATATGATTATGGGGATACCTCAATTTACCGGTTGCTAGGTTTCAGTTTTCTTCTCCATATTCTATCATTAAAGAAGAATATAGCACTCCTAAGAACAATACAATCTTGACGGAATAATAATGAATGGCTAGTTGAAAGGATTAAAATTATTGAAAATCAGAGGTTATCTGAACAACTGGATACTATGATAGGCAAAAATGACTCCCTATCCAAGGGTACTAGAATGTTACCTGAAAGGGTCCATACTGTTGAGTTTGACATTTAGAAGTTATCACAAAGTTTTGATAAGGTAACAGACAGAATGTAACTCCAAGATGGCAATCTAAACGATATCCAAGAAAAGTTCAAGGAGGACATGTTATCTTTGAAGGGAAACATTAAAACATTGGAATTACAGGTACAGAATGGGGACCAAAATATTGATACCTTAGTGAAACCACTAGAAACATATGCAGATCAGGAGATTCAGGCTTTATGAGAGACAATGATAAAAAGATTTGAAATGAATGATTGAGGACACTATTGGAGCTGGTGAACAGAGTAAGAAGGCACAAGGACAAAAGATACAACATCACCACCAGCTGTCAGAACTGGTTTACCCAGGGTTTTAGCATCATACCCTGTAATTTACTTTGACAAAGCATCAACTTCTAAAGGCTCAAACGGAGCCAAAAAAGGTAGATGGATGCCAATAGGAATGAATGATCTTAAAGAAATTAAGCAAGCTGTCGTTAATTATGGCTTGCACTCTGCATTTGTTAAGGAAATGATAAGGACCTGGGCTTCTAATATCAGAGCTAAACCCCATGATTTTTCTCAGCTAGTGTCCTCAGTATTGGATGATGGACCTTCCTTGATGTTTGGAATTTATTTCAGAGAAGAATCCAAACATATGGAACAACAAAGAAGAGAAAAAGGTGTGGAGGCTTCCCAAGATCAAATTCTTGGCATAGGAGTGTATGCTGATCCACAGGTCCAAGCTCTTTATAATGAAGAAGTATTGTCCTGATGCCACAAAGCAGCCTTGAATGGTTGGGATAGGATACAAGAACCAAGGAAAAGCGTCGAATCATATACCAGGGTTAGACAGGGACAGAGAGAACCCTTTACTGACTTTTTGCAAAGATTAATTAAGGCTCTGCAAATAAGAGTAACATATCCAGAAGCTAGACCAATAATTCTTGAATCTCTGGCTTTTGAAATGCAAACTTAGAATGTAAACAGATAATTGGGCCTTTAAGGTCTAGATCAGCACCTGTGGATGAATGGATTCAGCATACGGTGAATGTTGAGACGTTTGGCTCTAATGATGAATCTTGGGTAGGAGAAGTGATTTCCAAAGCAATGAGGAGACATCAAACTGCCAAATGTTTTAATTGTGGTAAAATAGGACATTTGAAAAGGGATTGCAGACAAGGAATTTCTAGGAATAATATCTCCTCTGGGAATAACAAAATTAGGAAATCTCGGCCTTCAGGTATATGTAGGAGGTGTGGTAAAGGCCAACATTGGACCAATAAATGCAGGTCAAAAACAGACAGACAAGGCAACCCAATACCATCGGGAAACCCCTTGAGGGGCCTCTCGCAAGCCCCCAAGCCAAAAGTGGCCAAGGCATTCCCAGTAACAGTGGAGAACGTGTCTCACCAAGAAAATTAATAACTCCAATGCCTGCTGTAAAAAGCAATACAGGTCTAAATGATGGGTTAAATGTGGAGGTTTCTGAGAAAAGTTTGTGTAAGATTTGAATGTTCTCAAGTTACCTATGAGATATCCATGATCTATGACATCATTTTACTATTGTTTCTCTATTCAGTTTTGTCTGGGTCATAAGTTGGTTAGTGAAAAATAGATTATCAAAGTCATTTGCTATGAATGTATTCTGGCTATTCTCTTACTTTCTGTCTAATAGAATTAGCTTTATGATATCCAGTGCACTAAAGTTTCATGCATATATTTTTCGAGTTGTAAAGACCTCTCGAAAGTTTTCTTGATTACTATAAAACCTTTTCTAGCTCTTCTGATTAGTTGTGGTTTGAAGAATATCTACACTGTCACATAGTGTAATAGCAATGACTGCTTCTTCCCTGCTTCCATTTGCTTGAAACATTTCTCCCAGTCTTCTCACTAAAGTAACAACTATCTCTGATCTTCATCTACATCTTTTGCTTGTGAATTTGAGGGCATTTATCTTCAAAATTATGGAAAGGTAGGTATTAATTCTCACCTTTCTGTCTATTTATAGTGTTTGTTGATGAGCTCCCCCTTATTTAATTTTTGACCTAACATTTTTAATTTCTTCACTTGCATTTCTCGGATATAGTTACTAGTTTCTTCAATTCAAAGTATCCCTTCAAGTATCTTTCAATGATCTAGCTTGCTGCCCTTAAATCCTGTGATCCTGCAGTTATAATGGAAAGTATTTTTTTCTGCTTCAGTCATGACAGATTGTTTTGCCAGATGTAATAAGGTGGGATTGGAGCTATGGTCTCTCATACCTTGTATTCAATTGCTTCCAGTCTTTTTGGCTTTTAATGTCATCATTGGTATGGGGTTGCTACTCTGATAAGTTTGCCTTTATATGTGACTTAGTCTTTTTCTCTTGTAGATTTCAATGTCCTTTCTTTGTTTCTTACATTTATAGTTTACATTTATATTCTCAGTAATTTTATAACTTGCTTTATGGTAATTCTATTTCTGTTTTATTTTGAAAAGCTTCTATACTTATTTCCAAAGTGCCTTAATGAGTATAGACTCCCATCAAAGGTACATACACCTTTCACCCCACCCATAACAGCATTTGTTCTCATTTGTACTCTTTTTAAATATAATTTAATTTTTTCTTTTATTAAAATTAGATACTTTCCCATAATATATCCTGACGATAGTTTTTCTTTCCTCTACTGTCAGTTCCTCTTTACCTTCTCTTTTCTGAAGATCCACTCATTTTCTGCCTCTCATAAGAAAAGAATGGGCTTCTAAGAAAACAGCCTGATATTACAAAGTAAAATATAATATGATAAAACAAAAAAATCACGTTTAAGGTAGTCAACTCAACAGAAGGGAAAGAACCCCAAGAGCAAGCACAATAATCAGAGACAAACTTGTTCACACACTCAGGAGTCCCATAAGAATATTAAGCTGAAAGCTATAATACACACGCAGAAGACCTGGTATAGACATGTGTCTGTCCTGTGCATCATGCTTCAGTCTCTGCGAGCTCATATCAGCCTTGCTCAGTTGATTCAGAGGGCCTTGAGCTCCTGGTGTCCTCCATGGCATCCTTGACCATGACTGTAATCAGAGGTTTTGTGGCTGGGTTAATGTTAAGTTTCTCTTTTGGTTGTGAGCCTAGCCTTTCATGGCTGAGCCATATCACCTGGTCTACAAAAGGTTGTTTCAGGACAGGCACCAAAGCTACAGAGGAACCCTGTCTTGAAAAAGCAAAAACACAAAACAAAACAAAAAAATTAATCTTTGTTCTGTATGTTTAGTGTTTTGATTATTATGAACTGATGGGACTTCCTTTTCGGTTTCAGTCTATTTGGTGTTATTTTTATTGCTGTTGTTGTTTTTGTTTTGTTTGTTTTTGTACTTTTATAGGGATCTTCTTTATGTTAGGAATTTTTCTTCTATGATTTTTTGAAAATATTTTCTTGTGCTGAATTTTTTTCTCCTTTCTCTACTTATATTAACCTTAAGTTTGTTCTTCTCACAATATCTCAGTATCCTTGATGTTTTCTGTCAAGGAGATTTTTAGATTTAACAATTTCTTTAATTGATGTATGCACTTCTCTAATATCTTCAATGACTGGGATTCTCTCCTCCATTAATTGTATTCTGTTGCTAAAGCTTGCTTCTCTGTTCCTTTTCAAATTTCTGAATTTCTCATATTCAGAATTCACTCTGCTTTGTTTTTCTTCATTGATTCTCAGTCCTTTTTCAAGTTTTAAACAGTTTTATTCATTTTCTTGCTCTGTTTGTTTTATCCTGAAATTCTTTAAGGGATTTGTAGATTTTCTCACATTGTGTTTTCTTGAATTTCTCTCTCTCTCTCTCTGTTTCTCCCATTCATTCTCTCTCTCTCTCCCCATCCATCCTCCCTCTCTCTCTTTCTTTCCTTCCCTCCCTCCCTCCTTCCTTCCTTTCTTTCTTCTTTTCTTTGGGTCTGTCTGTCTGCCTGTCTGTTTGTCTTTTTATCCAGTTCTGAGAGAGCCTGTCTTTGTTCCCAAGTAGGGTACAATGCCTTCTCTGAGACTGTGGGAGTTCACATGCAGTGTATCTGCAGCACATGCAGCACAAAGTGTCTTCTGATTCTGAACCAGTACTTTGGTCTGAGTTTATACCAAAGAAACAGCTCTTTATGTGCTTTATTTTAATTTTTAAATAAATTTATATACTCTACCACCTGGACACATTCTCCCCACTTTCAGGCCCCACCTCATCCATCCTCTGTACCTACTGTCCCATCCATTCCTCTTCCACCTCTGCCCAGTAAAGGGCAGGCCTCACATGAGTATCAATAAAACAGGGCATACCAAGTTACAGTAAGACTAAGCACCAAGGCTGTGCAAGGTGATCCACCACGAGGAGCAGGGTCCCCAAAGCCTATAAAAGAACCAGGGACAACCTCTGCCAAGAGATTTATTAATTGCCTCTTTAGGGACTTCTACAATTTTCATACAGGAAATTTTAAGTTCTTTTCTTTTGCTTCGGGTGTGTTGAATTATCTAGGCCCTGTGTGGTAGGATTGTTGTGCTCTAGGGGACACATATTGCCCTGGCCATTATCGATTATGATTTTATGGTGGTGTCTATGCATCTGGGCTTGTATGATTATAGATCTAAGTGCTGATTTATTTGTCTTTGTTGATGGTGTTTGTTGCCTGGTAAGACAATTTTTTTGGACATTGTAGTGATGGTTCTTTGAGTTCCAAGTAATGGCTATTGGAATCTGACATTTAGGAGTTGGGATAGGCTAAGGTTTTGAAAGGGTTCACGGTAGTGAGGTCAGACTCTTCAAACAGATTTACTTTTTTGTTTGTTTGTTTGTTTCCTCAGAATGAGAAAAGACAGTGAAGAGAGGTCAGCAGAAGTTCTCCTATAGTGTGGGACATGAGACAGGTGTCGGGGTATCTAGAAGAACTAAAGGAGAGGGAAAGAAGCTACATGCTTCCCTGGTAGGAGTGGTATGTGGGTTAGCAGGGAGTGTCTTCTGGAGTTGGGGGTTGGAACAAAACAACAAATGAGAAGAGGGTGATTAGGAAGGAAAGGTCTTTGTATTCACAGGAATTGTCTGCTAGATTTGGAGGCTTGAATACTTGAAAGTGCTGGGGATAGGAATCTCTGCAAACCATTGGGGTTGCTGTCAGAGAAGAAAGGGAACTGGAGCAGGTGTTCTGCTACAGATTTGAGAATGGAACTTGGGATAGAGACTGGAGGATAAACAGGAGAGGTGAAGGTCTGCCTTCAGCCTATTTACTTCTTTGGCAGTAGACATGATTTGCATTCTTGATGATGGATGTTACGAGCTTAATATATTTTATTTCAAGTTTTATTTCAGTTTGGTTTTCCTTCAAACTTTTATCTGTTCATTAAATCCTATTTTTGTATCTTGAATTATCTTCCTTATTCAATTCAAATGTTTGCATTTCCTTAGTATTGATCCCAGCATTTATTCATATTCCCATTCGAGTTCTTTGAATATATAATTGTTAATTTAGTTCATTATTGTATGTGTCTTCTAAGTTATTTTCCTTATGGATTATCATGAAAACACTAATTTTTGGAGGCAACATCTTGTTTCAGTCCTTCACGTTGTATTTTGTGGTGAGACCTTGGAATATGAAGATAGGATATTTTTAGTCCTTTTGGTATGGGTAAGTCATGCCTTTACTTAGTGGACATTAAGATCTTTTTTCCCTACTACCCCAGCTAAGCAGGTTTGGGATCATCAGGGTGGTACCCTTTTGGAGTCACTAAGTAATTATGTGTGATTGAGGCATCAGAATTGGCCCTATCTTAGCTAGGAAAAGGTGTATAATCTAACTAAATGGGTGAAACTTCTGTAGAGGGTCTCTCTGCGGTGACTCAGAAGCAGAGGTTGGAAAACCAGAAAAGTAAAGATGAGCTTTATAAGTGGGGGGCACAAACACCTAACATAGGCCCACTGTCAATACTAGAATCCCAGTCGGAAGGGGAGCAGACGGTTCCTTTGGAGTACAGAGATTGCCAGAGCTAGGGTTTGGGTTGTGGAATTTGAGAGAAAAACAAATAGCTACATATAAAGATCCTCAAGTGTCAGTGCATGAGGGCCTAGAGTGCTGAGAACTTTAAGGGGTCCATTCTGATTTTTACTGTGTAACAGCAAAAATAAATTTTTTGTTAAATATCTTAATGGGCGAAACAATGGAATAATCTCAGTTGTTCTCTGCAATTGGCAAAATGGTACCCAGATACTTTGGTTGGTATTATGCTATAAAGGTAGATGACTAGATTCAAAGATAAAAATAAATTGAAGTGCTATTTCATTTGTATATAAAAATGTAAGATCCCACAATCCTAATGTTTTGTTTTTAATGATGACCATGACTTGGCTTTGGTCTCTCTCACAAGAATGATTGGCATGCAAAGTACTAATATTAAAAAATAATCAAGTAATTAAGAAATTTCGAAAACTTTCTGGGGACACTTTTCTTGGATGAGTTTAAGGTAGTTATCATAATACCTTAGTAGTCCCTCATAAACTGACTTGCTACACAAAGAACAAGATTGGTTTCTACCCACCTTTGGTTTTATGTCTTGCATTTGATTTGTCTCTCACAATTAATCCTGGAATGGTACCACCTACTATGTGATATTCACCAGCACTGAGCCAATATTCACTAGATAAATTAATTTACTTCATAATAGTTGTAAACACAGGCATTTTGTTATACTAATATAGGAAGTTATCTTTCCTTAGTAAATCATCTATTCTAGATTGACTCAAAAATAACTTTCAAAAGCTTGGTCATAATTATATTCTGTTTGACAATAGAGAAAAGTAAACCTGGTTTTATTATCATCTGCCTTATTCTTCTGAAGAAATGCAAATTACTCACATAAACTAAGGCAATATTAATGATGTAGTTAATAAGTGATTTGTACATCAGATATGAAGACTATATCAGTGATTTATTTTACTAACTCAATAAATATTTTAGTTCTAATAACCTTAAGTCTCAGTCACTAATGCTATAATAATTATTTCTAAGAGGTGGTAATGATAGAAGCCTCTGATAAGTTCATGAGTCGTGACATTTAAATAATTGATGTAGACAAGCATAAAAAATTTATAAATTCTGCAGACTAGCTTTAAGGTATCAAGATTTAGAAAGCATCAATACTGATCTCACATACCTTAGGGCGATAAAAGACAGTGATCTGCACAGAATACAACTACAGTGATTCTATATTATCAATTCTTCACTGGATCATATCATTAAATATTGGCCTATATTTATTTTATCTTATGTGGCATCTAAAATAACACTGGAAGAATATAATATTGTTTCTAAAAGAATGATGTAATTCAGGAAATTGTATCAGAATAATATACAAATTATTCAGATCCATTTCCTTGCTATGTATACAGATTATTTATCCCAAATTAACTGATTGTGACAAGATAAACTTTTGACCAAGGGTTGTTGAATATCTTCTTGAGAAAAATAAAAATGAACCTTTACTTAAAATCTTTGATTTTACTTACTTGAGTAGATTTATTGCTTGGATTGCAAACACATCCCTCCCACAAAGGCATGAATAAATGCCTGAAAAACATAGATAGGGCACTGGTGACAGGTCAACATAAAAATCCTACCAAAGTCTAAGATACTGAACAAATATGTTTATTGTATGTATTCCAGAGTACAGGTGACAATTTATTTATAGAAATGTGGGTGGAACCAAAACAGCTAAATCACTACAAAGTCACACCCCAATATATATGACATTCAAATGGAAACTGCATCACAGAGTGTAGTAGGACTAATAAAAGCCCAGAGACAGATACTGAGGTTCAGGCTGAAGATCAGAAAAGCAAAGAAGCCAGCAACTAGAGAGCTACTACCTCTACAAAGTCTTTAAAACTGAAAAAGAGATTGAGTTCCTCTCTTACCCTGTCTTATATTCCTCTCTAGTGCTGGGATTAAAGACATGTACCAGCACTGCCTGGCCTCTATGGCTAACTAGTGTGGCTGCTGGGATTAAAGGTGTGTGCCACTACTACCTGGGCTATATCGTTCACTAATGTGGCTGGCTTTGCATTATGATCATCAGTCAAAATTTATTTACTAAATTATAGATAAAATATTACTATATTTTCCCTTTTAATCTAATATAAACAAGAAGGTTGTGATAATTTAAGAAAAACTATATATAGTAAGTACAGTAAATATATACAATATATACAGACAATAAGTACATCACAATGTCTAGTCAATTTGCATTTGACAAATTCAGAGAAAATACTACATTATCTATCCTATCTTCATGAGTCCAAAGTCTTGTACCTAATTTTCTTTCTATCCACTTAGGAAAGTGGATATTTTTAAATTTAGTTCCAGCTCTCTGGCAGCAATGGTATCTTTAGGTATCTGAAAAGAATCCCTGACTTCCAACTCTACTACAGAGGTACAGTACTGAAAACAGCCTGGTATTGGCATAAAAACTAACAAGAACTCCAATGGAACCAAATCAAAGACCCAGATACTAATCTGCACCTATAAACAGCTCATTTTTGACAAAGAAGGAAAAACATAAAATGGAAAAAAGAAAGCATATTTAACAAATGGTTCTGGAATAACTGGATATCAACAGTAGAAGAATGAAAATAGATCCATATCTATCACCATGCACAAAACTCAAGTCCAAATGGATCAAAGACCTCAACAGAAAGCAAGTCACACTAAACTGCATAGAAGAGAAACTGGGAAGTACACTTGAACACATTGGCACAGGAGACCACTTCCTAAATATAACCAAAGTAGCACAGATACTGAAAGAAACACTTAATAAATGGGACCTCCTGAAACTGAAAAGCTTCAGTAAAGCAAAGGATATGGTCAACAAGACAGAACAGCAGCCTACAGAATGGGAAAAGATCTTCACCAACCCCACATCAGACAGAAGTCTGATCTCAATATACACAAAAAACTCAAGAAACTGGTCACCAAAAGAACAAATAATCCAATAAAAAATGGAGTACAGAACTAAACAGAGAACTCTCAAATGGAAAGGAATCTGAAATGGTTGAAAGACACTTAAGGAAATGTTCAACATTCTTAGTCATCAGAGAAACGCAAATGAAAACAACCCTGAGATTCCATCTTACACCTGTAAGAATGGCCAAAATCAAAAACACTGATGACAACTTATGCTGGAGAGGTTGTGGGGAAAAGGGAACACTCCTGCATTATTAGTAGGAGTACAAGCTGGTACAGCCCCTTTGGATATCAGTGTGGTGATTTCTCAGAAAATTAGGAAACAACCTCCCTCAAGTCCAAGCAATACCACTTTTAGGTATATACCCAAAGGATGCTCAATCATACTACAAGAACCTGTTCTCAACTATGTTCATAACAGTATTGTTTGTCATAGACAGAACCTGGAAACAACCCAAAGCTCTCAATCAAAGAATGAATGAGGAAATGTGGTACATTTACACAATGGAGTACTACACAGCAGAAAAATAATGACATCTTGAAATCTGCAGGCAAATGGATGGATCTTGAAAACATCATATTGAGTGAGGTAACCCAGATCCAGAAAGACAATTACCATATGTAATAACTCATAAGTGGTTTTTAAACATAAAGCAAAGAAAACCAGCCTACAAAACACAATCTCAGGTAACGTAGACAACAAATAGGACCCAAAGAGAGACTTACATGGATCTAATCTACATGGGAAGTAGAAAAAGGCAAGATCTGCTGAGTAAATTGGGAGCATAGGCACGATGGGAGAGAGTTGAAGGAGAGGGGAAAGAAAGGGAGGAGAACAGGGAAAAATGTATAGCCCAATAAAATCAATAAAAAATGAATTAGTTAGGACTCTATATTACAATATCATGGAACAAGTTTAACACACACACACATGCACACACACACACACACACATAAATAAGGAAGATTTATGCCTTAAGAAAAAGTATTAAAGAGACAAAATAAAACCAAAAGATTATGAGATTATTGGCAATAAAATAGTCCTTAAATATTTTTTCTTTCCCTTATCAATTGTCTTTTCTGACATGAGACAGAGATTTTGGATTTTATTTTAATAAGAATCCTTGAGTATATAGAAGGAGAGAGAAACATTCCCACTATAAAACCAGCTTACATTTACTGGGACTGAGACTACATTATATGTTTATAGAGAACAAGAGAAACAAGCATTTGGGAAGATTTATGAAATTTTGTCATGCTAAAAATGTGATAAACAGCATGCCAATTTACTGTCTTTTTTCTTGGAACATTTGGTTCTGATAATTTGTTGTTTTTCTTCACATATATTATTTGTTCCCTGGTCTTCAGATTCCTTAGCTAGATACTTTTATTATCCTGAAAAGACAAAAAGAAACAACAACAACAACAAAAACCATAAAAACAAAAACCCATCCTAATTTGGGGGAGGGAGATATTCTTTTCTCTTTTAGCCAGTTATTTCTGATCAAATGAAAAGCATTTGTTACTTTTATAGGTTAGTTTCGATTAAATATCCATGATGTTTGATGAACTATTATTTCTTCTAGTTAAGAGGTGTCTCTTGTTAAAATTTAATCTTTATCAATTTTTATGATATTCATAGCTTTTCTTCTATTGTGGAAACAAAAGCCAAAACCCTTCCCCAACATAACACATGTCTTGGGTTCCATTCTGAGGTCAACACATATTGAAAGTATATTGGCTAGTTTAATTCCATAGTTTTTTCTACTATCCAATGTCTCTCCACAGCTCTTGTTTCCTTCTCATTAGCATTTAGAAAATTCAAAGTTAATAAAACATTATGCAGTCTAAATAAGACATAATAAAGTCTGGGGTCTTTATCTTCCATTTCTGTTTATTTAACATATATTTTAGAGTTATATTTTATTTTCTTATAACTACCTGCCCTGTAGGATTGTGTGGTATATGTGTAATATGCTTTATATTGTAATAGGTAAAACTTTCTTTATTTTCTTAGAGACATATGCTGGAGCACTGTCTGTCTTTATTTATACAGGAATACACATGATGGCCATGACATCTAGCAAATATGTGATTGCCAAATCAACCTTTACCAAACTCAAAGAAGTTGCTCATTAAAAACCTGAATAGGTATCAATAGTGTGTTGCACATATTTTAGGTTTCCAAGATAAACAAAAAGGAACACATTCACCTGCCGGATTTCATTCCTTTAGGTACCCTTTGGGATACTTCCTTCAGGTAGTGGTGTTTGATTGTATAAAGTCCAAGTAAATCATCTTGTTATTATTTACTTGGCTTGTTTCCAAGTGGTGGAAAAGTATTTTTTTTTAACCTTTGCTGTTGACATGATAATTTTTAATGAAATTCTGAGGCCTTCAGCACATTTCCAATCAATAGTTGATTGATTTCTGCTTTACTTATTGCTAGAGGACCTGGCAAAACCATATGGGATCAGATGTGTGTTATGTATACAGGATAATTCCTATTCCTGATTGTATCCTGTAAATGAATAAATAATAGATTCAATTTTGTATCATCTTGTATTAAGTGGTTTCAATATGCATGTCAGCTCTTTATGCATATTGCAAATTGGTAATTACACTGAGACATTCTTTAAAATCCCTTAGTACTGTGATAATAGCATTTAATTCTGACTTTTGGACATAACCATAAGGGCTTTAATCTACTTTACTTAAACTTTCTGATTTATAACATTCCTTTACTGGTTCATTTGCATTAGTTTAGAATGTAGGGGCTTCAGTTATTGGTCTTTTCTGTAAACCGCGAGGAAGAATCCAGTTTGTTGTCTTTGTAAGTTGAATTCTCTTGCTTTGGGGATGTTTGTTGTTAATATCTCCCAAAAAATCACTCCAAGATCCATTTTCAGCCCATAATTTTCAATTTTATCATTCTAAAAAGGCACTATAATTTCTGTTGGATATATTTCTGCTAATTGATGAAGTCTCAATTTTCCCTTTAGAATTAACTCAGAGACATTTTCCACATAAGGTTTTAACTTTTTACTCAGTGTATATGTTAAAAAGATCCATTCTAAGATAATATCTTCCTTTTATATTAAAATTTCTGTAGAGGAATACTTGGAGGGTAATATGACCACAATGGATTTAAACATCAGATCCACATGAGTAACATAGGCCTCTGTAATTTCTCTTTAATCAAAGCCAATTATTTCTCACTTATCGCTGTCAGTTTCCTGGGAATATTTAAGTTCTTGTCACCATCTAAGGTTTTGTTTAAATTAATCATTTCATCTTGTATTATTTCAATAGTGGGCTGTTAGGTTGGAAATGTGTCCTAGAAAACTTTTGAAGTTATTAAGAGTATGCAATCCATCTTTCCTAATTTGTAACCATTGGTCTTTAAGTTTTTGTGAACCTATTTTATAGCCTAAATAATTAATAAAATCTTCTCCTTGTAATTTTTCAGGAGGAATTTGTATTCCCCAACATCCCAAAATTTTCTTTACTACTTCAAATATTTTTTCTAAAGTATCTACATTTGAATCAGATAGGAAAATGACTTCCATGTAATGATAAACTATAAATTGAGGAAATTTCTTGTATATCATTTCCAATGGCTGACATACTGGCACAGGGTAGAACTATTTAATATCCCCTATGGGAGATCCTTTCACTGATATCTTTTAGCAGGCTGAGAACAGTTATAAGTAGGCACTGTGAAGGAAAGTTTTTTCTCTCTATTTTTCTTGTAAAGGTATAGTGAAGAAACAAACTTTTAAATAAATAACTTTAGGAGGCCAATCTTTTGGTAATAGGGAAGACAAAGGAAAACTAGACTATAGAGAGTCCATTGGCTGAATCCCCTTATTAACAGCTCTTAAATCTGTTATCATTCTCCATTTCCAGATTTCATTTTAACAAAAATACAGCAGACTTCCAGGGGCTAGCTAATTCTTCAATATTCAGTGTATTTAGTTGATCTTGTACTAAAACCTGCAATTTCTCTGTTGTTAAAGGCCACCATGCAACATATACAGGTTTGTCTATCAACCATTTTAAAGGTGGGGCTGTTGGTGACTTTAAAAGATCAGCAACTGTTGTGCCTTGTTCTTGTACCACCTGAATGCTCTGTGAGTGTCCTTTATAATACCTTCGAATATGTTCCCCAGAAACATGTGCTAATTTATGGTTTGTTTCTAAGATTGGGAGAATGTTAGAATGTTGAGTATTCCATTGCTATAAGAGATCACATCCCCACAAATTTATTTCTGTTTGCCACATATAGCTTTAAGTTTCCTCTCTATCCTTATGGCCCTATACATTCAATCCATCTTGTGGTCTGTTTGACCTGAGATAAAGTTCTATCCAATCTTCAAAATCTGAGCATTTACTACCTTAAGAGGCCAATTTGGATGCCAAGATTCTGGTGAAATTCTTTTATATCCACACCTGTGTCTACCAGACCTTCAATGAAAAGGTCATTTATTCATTTTTTTTTATTTTGGTCTTTGTTCATTTATAGAAGGTTGTTAAATACTCACTTTATGGTTTCTCCTGAATTTTTTGTTCTCTCTTCAATAGCTATTCTATTATCCAGAGCAGTATGGTTTTTACCATAAGCATTAGTTTCTTTTATTGCTCTGGAAAGGATTTTCCTCTATGACAACAGGAAATAAATGAATTTAATTTGGCACTGGGGCCTGTGAGAAGCACCTCAAGGAGTTGCCTGATAGCAAAGGGTTACTGTGAATATTTCTTGTTGACCTGCATTTATAAGTCCAATGCTAGCTCTTTCTACATCTTCTACATAATCATAAAGGGAGGGGCATTTGTTGGGGGAGGCTGCTAGTTTATTTTCCAGATGCTCAGACCAAAATTAATCACATAGAGTCTATATTATTTCCAATACTGTTTGGTCAATAACTTAAGTGTATTTCTTGCTAGCTAGCTCTTAAATTAACCCATTTCTATCATTTTATATTTTGCTATGAAGCTCATGGCCTACTGACCTGGTTTTATCTGGCAGCTTGTGTCTTTCTCCTCTGGCAGCCCCATGGGTTCTCCCTGATTCCACTCACTTTATATATCTCTTTAAGCCTGCCTTTACTTTGTCAAGACATTGGCTGAAAGCAGATTCTTTATTAACCAATGGCAATAAAACACATTCACAACATACATGACCTCCCACATCAGGCATTATGTTTGGATTATGCTTAGAAAAACAAACCTTGATTTACCATCCCTTCTAAGGTGACCTTGTTTACCACAATTATAACACTTGGCATTTTGAGATTTTTCTCAAACCCCTGAAAATGACCTCTTTTATCTGGGCATCATCACTGTCATAAGATTCAATATTGATTGCATCTTGGATCCAATGGTTCTGATCTTGCCTTTAGCAGCCTAATTATCCTTTTTGCATTGATAATTAGCATTTTCAAAAGCCAGAGATTCAATTATTATTCATCTATCTTCTGAAT
>PVIU01025164.1:0-24214 GCA_004026605.1 Ondatra zibethicus
GTGTCCTGTAGAACAAAGAGGCCCGGGGGGGGGATCTTACCGCCAGGCGGGCATAGCCCTACCAGTGTGAGCTGCTTCCGATCTCTGCGCAGGAATAGAGAGTGCTGGGGTACCAAAGCCCCACCAAGGAAAGGGCAATCTTGCGGGGGCGGGGTGGAGGGGTGTGGGCGTGCAGTGTCCTGTGAAACAAAGAGGCCCGGCCCTGCGGGGAGCTTACCGCCGGGCGGGCACAGCCCTACCAGTGTGTGCCTCCGATCCCAGCACAGGGAAAGAGCTCCTTCTGACAACTTATAATAATGATTTCCCCAACAGGTGTGCTAGGTGCCTGAGGCCATAGTCCATCAGGGTTTCAGTGACTAGAAGTAGCTATGAAACCTACCCTGTATTTTCAGTACTCAATAACTATTTGGGAAAGTTATTTTTATGTCAAGATGCATTTAAGGATTATTTCAAAGCGCAGGTATTCATTCAGAATTTCAAAACACAATTCCAAGGTCCTGCTGCCATTGAAAGTTTCCATAGTGGGACAAGTAAATTTCATTCTTCACCAGGATTCTAATTAGCCAACCATTTCAGAAAATGGCCCACTTAGTCATTATGTTTGAAACTGAAACAGATAGCCCTGCAGTAGAAAAGCAACCCTTCTAGACATGCCTGATTTTTATGTACTGTGTTAGGAGCAGAGATTTAAAAAAACAAAGAAGCATAAACGAGTTTTGGAATTCACATTGTTTTGTCTATTTACTTCACTTTACCTTTGTGCTTGCATATCTAGGTGTCCAGAAGATTTTAAATGGCCAATTATGCCAAGCAACTTCAGCAGAGAATGGAGCAGAAATCATGTCCATGTTGAGCTTTCAACATTCTTTTGCAGCCTTCCATGTGCAGCCCTTCCTGAAATTTGAATGCCTAGGGTGTGTTTATATTTTATCTTCTTTTGCTTTTTTTCTTCTTCTTTTAACTGCCAATTGATAGTTTTTCTACATTCCCCAAAGATTTCCCTATTACAAATAAAAAAGCTTAATTATTTCTATAATGGAGGGATTAGAGTTCCCATGAGCTATTTTCCCCTTTTTAAAAATCATTGCAGATATAATAAAATGCAAGCAATTCATGACCAATACAGCTACTCATGGAAGGATCAGAGTAAAAACTGAAAGGTGGGAAATATATTAAAAGGCATCTTTTAAAAATTGCTATTATTGGCTGCTATCGTCTAGGTCAGGGCCAGGGAGAATAAATTAGTGGGATAAAACTGTAATACAATAGCTGGTGCTCATGCAGCCTTTTTCGTTGTTGTTGTTTGTGCAGTTTCTGCTACACCAGTTCAAGACACATCTAGGTAAGTTATGTAACATTCCACCAAGAGAATTTCATTTTGTTGTAGTTACAGCACTTTAAATATGCTTTGCATGCATGCCATTTTTATTTGCTTGTTGCACAGAGTTAAGCTAATCTTTTCAGGTTTGGGTATCACTAAGTTGTACTATTCCTTGTTTTTGATAAAACTTCTGTAGTTTTATTTTCTGAAATGACTCAGCCCCTATTTCTTCTCTCTAATGAATGTCTAATGTGCTTATTTTGCAGCAAACAGAGAACAGAGGTAACAAAGTGGGTTTTTGTTGGAGGGTGGATGGGTTTGATGTCAAGGTACAACAGAACTAATTTTGTGTGTCTCCAGGACACCAGATGATTATTGTCCAAGCATAGTTTGGTTACCACACCCTGGAAGAAACTTGACAATGTTAATTTTACTGCATTCATTTGGGATTTGTGGCACTAAATTTTTACAGAATTCCTGCATTAATTCAACAAAATTACTTCCCTTTCACACACTTTTTCCTTCTCTCTACTGTTTGGAAGTTGACTATTGATCAAAGCAGATGCCCTGGCTCCTTGGAGAAGGGCAATCTAAACCAAAGCATTTGTAGAAGTGGGTCCATTCTATTTCTTCAGGACTGGAGAAGGAGTCAATATGTTTGATGATTTTAATTCTTCTTTCAAATATTCATATTTGTTTATTTTAATATTTTATAAATTATTTAAGTATTTTATAGATTACATTTTGATTATATACATCAATTCACTGAACTCTTCCTAGATCCACCCCCTTTCATACACTCCCAACTTTATATTCTCTTTATTTATTATTTATTTATTTATTTATTTATTTTGTGGCAGGGTTTCTCTGTATCTTTGCAGCCTGTCCTAGAACTAGTTCTTGTAGACCAGGCTGGTCTCGAACTCACAGAGATCCACCTGCCTCTGCCACCCAAGTGTTGGGATTAAAAGTGTACACCACCTCTGCCTCATTTTTTAAATACCCATCAAATCTAATTTATGCTACCCATATACTCTTGAGAGTATCTCCAGCCACTGCAGGGTAGTGCCTAATAGAGGCCTCACCCTTAAAGAAAACTAAAACCCCCTTCTCCAGCACCTATCAGTTACCAAGTTCCATACCTTGTCCATCCACCACAGCACCACAATGGGATGCTATCTGGTTTGAGTTTATGCCAGGAATTGGGTATGCTGTCACGACTGATGGAGGTTCATATGTGAAACTGTCCTCTTATGGCTTGAAAATACTATCTCATTGTAGTCATCCACCAATTCTGATTCTTACAATCTTTCTGCCTCCTTATCTGAGATAATCCCATGGCCTTGGAAAGAAGGGTATGATATAATGTCCTATTTAGGTCTGAACACTCTACAGTGTCTTATTCTCTACACCTTGACCAGTTGTGGATCTCTGTATTAATCATCATCTACTGCAAAAAGGACCTTCTCTGGTGAGGTTTAACAGATGAATTAATCTATGGGGATAACAATAATTTATTAGTAGTTTATTTAATACTATATCCATTTAATAGAGTAATAGTGGTAGCTTCTCCCCTAAGTACTATGACTTACCTAGCCATAGGATTTTGTACTTGATAATGGTGTTTCAAGTAGGGGTTTCATCTTGAAGAATGGGTCTTATATCTAACCAGAAAGTAGTTAGTAACTGCCATGACATTCTTGGGACTATTTAACCAATGAGCATCTCTTGCCAGACTAGCCATTATTTAACTTGGCAGGCTCACACTTGGGTAAGTTTGAGGATTATTTTTCCTCTCTGATAGTATTCATAGAACCTTCCAGCTCTATGAAAGCTAGCCAGTAGAAATGAATACATGACCTGGACATCAGTACCAACTTAATATCTCCATATTCTATGACTGAAGTATATTTTGTCTAGCAATAGGGTTTTACTTTTGAGTTCTGAAGGGCATTCGAAATAATGTATAATGCTTGTGATGTCTATGGGACCTCACTTTCTAACCACTCCAAAACAGATAATCCATACCTGACACTGGGATTTTGTCACCCTGTTATAGGGTAAATAATTTAAACTCTTTTTATATGTATATGATGCATATATTTTAGGAAGTGAAGCATGATTAATAAAAACTCAGAGAGAAAAATTGGTGTTCAATATGAAAGTCAAAAAAGCAAAGCAGGCAGTCACTGGCTCTTACCTCAACCTGAGTCCAAAATGGAGAAACTACCTCCAGAAATCTCATAATGAGACTGAGACTGAGAGCTGTCTCATCCCATTATATAATCCTCTCTAGGGCTGGGATTAAAGGCATGTACTGCCCAGTTTCTATGGCAATTAGTGTGGCTACTGGGAACTAAAGGTATGTGTTACCACTGCCTGGTCTGTAAGGCTGACCAATGAGGTTGATTTTCTCTCTGATCTTCAGGCAAGCTTTATTTATTAAAATGCAAGTATAATGCCACTACTTCCCCCCTTTTGTCTAAAATAAAAATGAAGACTATAACTAATATAAAAAACTATATACAATAAGTACAATAGCTGTATGCAATGCATACAGGAAATAAATACATCAACAATGTCTAGTTCATTTGCATGTGACAAATTCACAGAAAATGCTCCATATTCATCCTATCTTTGTGAGTCCAACGTCTTGTACCTAATTTACTTCCTATCATAATTTTCTTTCTATGTTAGGAAAACTATAACTATAAATATGTAGTCTTCAACTTCTCAGAGACCAAGAAGTAAATAATATTAAGAGAGTAAGCAGGAAGTACAAGCCAGCGACTTCCAAAAAATGTGAGTAATGACAGAAACAGCTGGCTTCCTGGACAGTCATCCAAAGTTTCTCTGCAATGTTGGGGTATCCAGCTTCTGCTTATAGAACTAACATATTCAACAGACTTTTCTGTTAAGCAGGATAATATGAAGAGCTGTCTTTTCTTGTCTTGACAATCTTTGGCAGTCCTGCTTGTCTAATTAGGACAGAATACTGTCAGCAGTTGAGGCAGGAACATTTTCTTGCCCATTGACTTGCTTTTGCTACAAAGAAAGGAAACTCTATGTGGAGTTTCTTCAATGGTCATTATCTTCTCTGAAGTAGATTGGTGTTGCCAGGAGTAGACATGTCTCGTTGTCATAAAAGGAAGAAACTAAGTTATTAAAACACATTAAATGCCATATTTTGTAGCTCTTTGAAGTGTTTGAAGATGACCTATCTATATAAAATATACATTTGTTTGACCTTGAAAACATATCTAATGTGACTACAAGTTTGATTATACTAGGTGACCCGCATTTCCTTATTAACCTAAACGGTTGGTAATAATAAGTTTCAAAGAGTAGAAATTTGCATTACATTGTTAAAATGAGCTGTATAGGTGCAATACCTTGAACAAGATTAGAAATGCATGTACTGTATGTTTTAACAAAATTAATCTCATATTTGTATCAATATACAAAATTTGTATAAAATATGTAAAAGTCTAATCCAGTGTGAAACATTTAAAGTTAGTAATTGTTTTTAAAAGTAGATTCAATAATCTACCTTTTTATCTTATATCTGTATCCTCCTTTTTCTTTACATATTCAATAATCTACCCTCTTATCCTATCAATATCTATACCCCCTTTTTATCTTTTGAAAACAAGAACCTTGAATCTAATTTCCTTTCTTTATCTTTTTTACTGACAATTATCCATAACAACTTGTAAGCAATGCTCTAAACAAAGACAAACATCCATAAAGCATCTAATGACCAAAAATCTACCCACCTAACCTCTTGGAAATGTGGGCATCATTTTCTAGGCTACTTCTTGCTGACTGGGGGTGCTGATAATCTTATGGGAAGCCAAAGAAAATTTAGGATTATGGTCAATTCCTGACTGGAGTATTCCGTGAGGCTGGATCATCTCAGCCAGCAGGTTTTTTTTTTCTTTTAAATTTTTCAAAACAGGATTTCTCTTATAACAGTCCTGGCTGTCCTGGAACTTGCTCTGTAGACCAGGTTGACCTCAAACTCACAGCAATCCACCTGCCTCTGCCTCTGCCTTCTGAGTGCTGGGATTAAAGGTTTGAGCCACCATCACTTGTCAGCCAGCAGTCTTGGAACTGTTCTGGATGTAGAACTCAGAGGAAACTGCAACAGAGTTGTTCTAAAATGTTTGATCATCTGGGCCATCCACTCCTATTGGAGATTTTTCAGGGGGTCTTCCTTGCTCAAGCCTTATTTTTGTTAACCTAGAATGAATCTGTAGCCTCTCACTTCCCATGGAAACAAAAGCAAAAGTTCTTCTCCAAAGTAACATATCTTTTGACTTAAATTTTGAAATAAAGGCATTTTCAAAATATATATGTTGGATTAAACCAGCAGCATTTATAATCAAATGTCTTTTAGCAGCTGTTTTTCCTTCCTCAGCAATCAAACAATTCAAAGACATCACAATAGCATACAGTATACAGATTTTCTGTGTATTTTCCATCTTTACATGGAAGCTAAACTGGGGTGGATGGGAACTGGGGGCGCTAGTTTTTCTTCCAAACCCAAGTAGCTAGGTGTAAGTTCCAATTCCTAGATGTGGAATTCCAATTGCAGCTCTGACCTGAGCTAGTGGCTAAAAAGCCTCAGACAAGTGGCTTTTTCATAAATTCGTGCCCCAAAAGTTGGGAACCAAGTGTAGCACGATTAATAAAAACTCAGAGAGAAAATTTGGGGTTCAACCTGAAGATGAGAAAAGCAAAAACATTCAGCCACTGGATCTTAGCTCTACTCCAATAGTAGGATTTTATATGACTTTTTCAAAATATCTTTAGTGTTAGTTATATTTTCATGTATTCCTTTCTCTACCCTGTACTTCCACTCCTCACAAACCATTCACGCCTTCCTACTTCATTATTTCACTTTCTCCTTTTATGTTATTGCATTCTAGCTCCCGTCCCTTAAATCAAGCCCCCACACCATGGTCTCTTATAAGTTTCCTGTCATTTGTGGATATTCCAAATAAAAAATACGCAGGCCTAAAGTTTCAAAGCTAACATGCAGACATGACAGAAAATATGTGGTGTTTATCTTTCCCGGTCTAGGTTATCGTCCTCATAGTGATTGTTTCCAGCCTCATCCATTCTCTGTGAATTTCATAATTATGTTTTTCTTAACAGCCGAATAAAATTTCATTGTGTAAATGGGGATAATGTTTTTAAATCTTTTGTATGTTTTTGTCCTCTTTTGTTAATTTACAAGAGCAAGTCAACTTCAATGATTTTGACTGTTGCGAAATGACAAGTTGGGGTAGTCTCCATTCTTACATATCCTTACAATTTTGCATGGCCTCAGATGCTGATAATATTTTTCTGTGAGTGGTAACATAATACTGAAGAAAGCAAGTCTGTGTTGCACATATATAATAAAGTCCAGCTTCTATGTGTTTAAGAAAATCTTAGCATATTATCATATCCAAAGAACAAATCTGAATGAAAAACACATGCAAATATTTCAAGTTGGGTCATCCAATAATTCCTAAATGAGTTTTCTATCTCCATGGCAATTATACAAATCTCCCCTCAGTGGCCGTGTTCATTCTTTGACCTCAGACTCCATCTAAATTCACTCATCTTTCTGCCTTCATCCTATCCTATTGCTTTATTGTTTCTTCCCTGGGCTACTAGAGCTAATACCTTTCCTGAAAGCAGTTTGTTTTATTTTCATAAAATACTTTCTTTTTGTTGTTATTGTTGTTGTTTGTTGAGACAGGGTTTCTCTGTAGATTTGGAGCCTGTCCTGGAACTAGATCTTGTAGACCAGGTTGGCCTCAAACTCACAGAAATATGCCTGCCTTTGCCTCCTGAGTGCTTGGATTAAAGGCGTGTACCACCACCACCTGGTTAAAAAAACTTTCTTAATTAAAAATTCAAATTAAGAAACTTTCAAATGCTCAGAAAAGCAAGAGAATAATTTTATGTATAAACACAAACATCACTGAGATATATATTTTATATTATCTGGACTATTTTGTATAAAATAAGAATGATCTGTTCCTTAAATGTTTATAAAAAGAAATCTTGCTCAATGTTTGAAGGAAGCCTGGTCCATGTTTATGTGTATGAATGAAGACTTTAAAGTACTGGCTTTACTTGATTTTCATATATATTCGTCCATTCAAGTTTTCTATATTTCTACCTTCTGAGTCATTTTGGTAGGTTATATTTTAAGTAGCATATATATGTTTATGCATACATATGCATATGTATTTTTAACAGGGAAAAGACACCACTTAAATTTCCATATGCACTGGAGCACAGTTTTCAAGATATTCCCTATGATTTTTTTTTATTACTTTGCTTCAGATAAGTTCTGCAGTTCTTGTCAAAGAATGCAGAAGGAAGAACACGGAATTGGGGTACTCTGTCTATGCTGTGGAGCTCACCAGAAGATGACTTGTGTTGAATGTTGTAAGTTGGGAATTTGTTTCTAATAAATTCTACAGGAGCAGAAACATTCAATTTGCAGTAATCACACATGAATTTGGCTCACTAGGAGTATTCAGTAGTGGGTTTCTAAAGATTTAATTATTTAAACAAGCAAGAACCTATATTTTGGTTTTATTTCTAATAATTAAATAATTACACCGGAATATCCGAGTGGCTGATTTCTTCCCAGCATGCATGCATTAATGTAGAAAATACATTGATTTTTCTTTCACTGATAACAGTAAAAAAGGTCACAATTTCCAAAAGTCTTATTCCAGAAAATTCATGCTTGAAATATTGCATTCTATTCTCGATTCCACAAGAATAAAATATGTGGGTAGTGAACAAGTGTATCATTCTGGCTTTGATTTCCCAGTGGAAATAATATCAAGTAATATAAAAATTGAAAATATATTTTTTAAAAAGTTTCTATTAAATCTTAAAAAGTGCACATGATCTTTTATTATAGTCTAAGATATGTGAAGCAACATTTATTGTTCAAAAATGACTTCAGGTTTGTATTGTAACACAAATGTCTACAGACCCTACAAAAGTGAGCTTTCCCAGGAACTAAGAATAATTAATTTGTGCTTAATAATATGTGCAATGCTTTAAGGTGTCCCATCTGGGGCCCAGATGCTATGAGGAGACTTTTTACAGGTGACTAATATAGAAGAAAGGAAATAAGGTGTCAGGGAAATGCTACTATGTTAAGGTGTATTTTTAAAACTTATTTTAGATTTATTTAATTTATTTCATGTATGCTGATATTTTGTCTACACTTATGCTTGTTAACCAAGTGTGTATGTGCCTGGTCCCCATTAAGACCAGAAAAAAACATCAGGTCCCCTGGACCTGAAGTTACTGAGAGTCATGAGCTAACATGTGAATACTGGGAAAAGAACTGCAAAAGCAGCCAGTACTCTTTACTACTTCACCATCATTTTACCACCCTGAATATTTACCAGAAATTGGTAATAGACATTATGCCAGGTTCTGTACTGATAATATTTTATCTAATCTTCCCAGGAACCTTTTAAGATTAGAATTTATATTATCTTTGATTTGACCCTTGATGAAGTTGAGGTTCACAGAACAGAAATGTTTTTCCCAAAGTGCTAGTGCCAAGCCTTGGATCTATCTTTCTTTTATTCTAAACCCTGTATTTCCTACCCTATACGTTTACTTACTCTTGTGATAAAGGATTTTTTTTTTTTTAAAAAAAAAAAAAGGACCCGAGATGATTTGATTAAATTCAGGGTGAATATCTGTTCTGCAAAATTAGCATTTGTGACCCAGAGACACTTTTTTGTCACATATTAACTTGTAGAAAAACCCATCTAAACTCTAGGGTGGACTTGCTGCCACTTTTTCCTGAATCTCCTTTTATTTCCCTAAAGTGTTTAACTGACAGTTGGATTGTTCTGTGAAACAGTCTCATCTGCTTCTCAGTATACAGATACCTTGCCACAGCCTTTCTTCTCTGCATTGCTTACTTTTTGTCCTTTGTTCCAGCTTCTTGCAAATATCTAACTCATCTTCATCTTGAATGATGACTACACTGAAACCCACAGAGACATGTGGGTTATAAAAGCAGAGGGAAAGGATCAATCAGCAAGGGACGTTGAAGAAGAGAAAGAACAGGATGACTGATTCTCAGTGTTGAACATGCTAGGACACTGTTTATTCTCTTCACTACAAAAGGTAACCTTATCTTCTGCAGAATACATTATGTAACTACCACCATGAAGAGTAAGGATACAGAAAATAGAAAGATTTTTGTATAATAATGATGGAAATGATATGTAGGGTCATATTGATAATTATGATAATAGTAACAACAGCAGCAGTTGCCACATTCTGAGTACCTCCTCTGTTTCAGCTGCTCATTAGAGCTATTGATGGTTATTTTCTCAATTAATCCTTCTCCAGTCCTATAAAGTACATACTATATTGACCTAGTTTTCTAGATGTGGAAACTGAGGTGGAGAATGATAAACCAATGTTCTAAATTCATGCAGGAAATAGCTGAAGTAGACTCCCAGCCACGGAAGTCTGATTCCAGAACATGTTCTCTTGTCAGTTCTGATATCCATTATGTTGAAGCTGGGTGGCTTTGAGTATAGTATGTGCTTCTTTGAAGCTTGTCTTGGTCTTTTTTGAAAATTTAAAGGGTTGGCATGAGGCATTGAAAAACAGTGTAGCACCTGGCCTGCAGTAAAGTGTCAATAAATATTTACTCCTCGTTTTTTTTTTTCTTGTTGTTTGTTTGTTAGTTTGTTCCTTGTGGCCACTTGTGGTCAGATTTTCTTAAACTGTGATTAAGAGAACACCTTGGTCAGAATTACCTAAGGTACTTATTAAAAACGCAGTACCAGCATTTCCTATGCTCAAGGATACTCAATTCAAAGTGAGAAGAAGATTTGATATAGTTAAATAAGCAAAGTAAAATTTTAATGCCATTTTCTAGCAAGTAGCAATAAAAAGAAATTGCTAGGTACCCTTTGAATTCTGAACAGATGTAGTTTTCTGGTCACCTGAATCAACTTCACAAAGATATGAACTAAATATATAAATCTCACTGAATGTTCCATCATCATTCAAGCCAGCTTTGCAAATATTTTACTTTGTAGATTTATAATGTACTTAACATTTCTAGTCCCACAAAACATCTAAGATGTGCAAAAATAATAATATTGGGGTCACCTCTATTCTTTGTGTTTCTAGAGTATTACGACACATGTTAATAAATGTATGTACAGAAACAAAATACACGTGTGTGTATACATGCAAATATGTCTTACAGAAATGCAAAGAAGGGCCGGAGAGATGGCTCAATGGTTAAGAGCACTGGCTGCTCTTTCAGAGGTCATGAGTTCAATTTCCAGTCACCACATGGTAACTCACCCCCATCTATAATGAGATCTGGTGACCCCTTTTGGCGTACAGGCATACATGCAAGCAGAACACTATATGCATGATAATTAAGAAATTTTAAAAAAGAAATGCAAAGAAAAAGATTAGTCAAAGAACACACTTTACTGAAATTGCAGGAGGGAAGGGTCACAACTTGGGCCCAAAGCCATGATCAGCTAATAACCTCAATATGCAAATTAAAGGAGCCATATTAAAAGTGAAAAACAGAAAAGGGACAAGTATTCAAATAGGGCTACATTAGGAAGATGACAGTGATCCAGAGAGCCACCCAAATTTGTTTTCGAGGTCCTGAAGTGAGACAGATGAAAGCTTAATACAGAGTCAAAGATATACACATCCAAGCAGTCTTTGTCAAGGTGTGATCCCACTCACCGCAGATCATACCTTCATTGGTCTTCAGTCTCATTCTATAAGGTGGTTTGGCAAGATAGTAGAACCATGTGAAATCTTGTTTGAGAAACAATTTCCCAGTATGGTTGACACCTTTTCCTTCTTCTTGCATGGGATTCTGGACTGTATAAATTAATAACATGACCACTTCATGGTATGGATAAGAGAAATGGTCTTATAGACTTGACTCCTCCATGTCTATAAATGGTATGAGGGAGAGAACAGTCAATGGCATCTGGAAGGATCCAAGCAGAGAGAGAGTGTAATAGATTGAGCATGGCCAGCAGGTTGGACCTAGCCTTGAGAGAAACAGGAGGAGAACATTAGGGTGGACAGGAGAGGAGAGGAGAAAGAGAGAGAGACAGTATAGTTGAAATAGTAGGGCTATGAGGATAACTGGTAACTGGCAGGGAAGGAAGACACTGAACTGGATGTATATGGTAGAGATGGAGATGAGAAGAGTTAGGGTGCTAGCTTTGAAATGTGCAACAGGTACTTGGGATACTGAGAAAGCCTGGAGGCCAGTATGCACTCTTGTATGCTAATAGATACCACATATAGCCATTTGTCCCTTCTGCTTTTTAAAATGTGGGGAAATGGAGTTTCTGTGGAACTGACAAGGGAAATTTGCATTTCTTTGGGGTCTTTTGTATTGATAGTCTGATAGCCTGATGGAAAGATACAATTATCTTTTTCTCATATCTTCATTTCTGTCAAGACTATAACATAAACATGACACCCTGATAAATACCCACACTTTAGAAAGGCCCAGCTCACAGAATTGCTTTGCATAGAATAAATAAACTTTACATGAGAGGAGTTGTGACGGGAACCAAGAGGCAAAGCTCTCCTTTTTTAGTTAACCTTTGGAAAGTCACCTAACTCCTAGGTGTCTATAAAGAGTATGACAAAATCTGAGGAAGGAAAAAGAGCATCATTTGAGACATGGTCTCTCCAGTATTTGATACCTAAAATAGATGCTGCACTGATTTAGCAACATTTATTGATCACCTATGAGGCAACAAAGCAAGGCTTAAGAGGCACTCACTCGACAGTGGTTTTGAACAAGAAATTAAGGAATGATCAAGTTATAAAGCAGATTTGAAGTTGCTATGTCCCAGTGCTTCTCAAACTTTAATGTATAGCTGGATGACTGGGGGAATCTCGTTAAAATGCAGACTTTGATACAATAAGTCTGGGGTAGATGGTGGAGATTTTGCATTTCAAACAAGCGTCTAGGTAGTGTGACTGGCCTGAGGACCTAACCTTAAGTAGCAAAGCTATAGTCCATGTTGAGAATTCCTTATCTTATCTTCTACTTGTAGAGCAGACTTTGATCATTCCCATTCATCTCTAGCTCTTTTAATCAAAGTCACTGAGGAGAAATCTGAATTGTCCGAAGGTGCTAATTAAATATGCAAATACCCCCAAGTGAATGCACACTTAAGTTTGAAAACCAATGCTTGAAGAAAAACACTGACTAGAGATCATTCCCATGTGGGAAGCAAGCCTCAACTCCCCAATTTACAACAGGTCAGTAGTTCTTAACCCAGCAACACATTAGAATCAGCTAGGGAGACATAAGAAAAGGCCAGTGTTCTGGTCCTTTCCCTGAGCAATTAAACTGGGTTCTCTCGGGTGGGGCTAAGAATCATTTCTAGAAATAAATAGCTGTTGTTATTTAATCTTGGGAATAAGATTAATATTGGCAAAAATTCTGTTTTCGCTAGAATTTTCCTGTGGGTTTTTTTTTTTGTTGTTGTTGCTTTGTCTTAATCCCCCCTTTTAAGCCTTTTTCGTAAGCACCCTTCCTTCTCAGAGCACTCATTACCTTTTGTGTTCCTCTACCTAAAATTTCCTGTTACATTGAATTACTGATCCCATATGTCCCTGGCTTTGTTCCTTCATCAGAAGCTAGCTTGTGTCCCATCTTCTAACATCCATTTTCTTTCCCCTTCTGGTGATAAAAATAGGTTACTCAGAAAAACCGATCCTAGATTTTTATTACTTCCTTTTTATGGCTGTAATGAAACACTATGACGAGGCAAGTAACAGAACAAAGTGTTTATTTGGGCTTAGGGTTCCAGAGGGTTAGAGTTCATGATGGTAGTATGGAAGTAGCAGAAAGCAAGAACTGGATGCTGAGAGCAGAAGCTGAGGGCTCAAAAATCCTTCTGCAAGCAGGAAGCCTAAAGGGCCAAGGTTGCCTCCTATGAATCCCTCCAACAAGGTAATGGCCCTAATCCTATCAAACAGCTCCATCTACTGTGGACCAAGTTTTAAAGGCATAAGCCTACAGGAGATATGCCCATTCAGACTACCCACAAATAGGACTGTCTTCTTCAGCACATTCCTTTTCTAAGGGACCTGGCAGAAATAAAGATATCCTAAAGAGATAATTGTGGTTTTCCATTTGAGAGGATGACCCAGACAATGATGGGTCAGTGGTGGGTGAGATCACAAGACTGGGTAGATGTGCATATGCTTGGTCCTCTATTTATATTTTTACCTCACTTCAGGATCTTGAAGATGGAGTTGCTGGGTGGGGAGTGAGGAAGGGTTAGTCACTAGATTTCTTTGTCCCTTTTCCCTATGTGGCCATATTGAAAAAATAAATCTCCCATTTTTTTCTACTATTAAGTTAGCTCTTTTAATTGTATTATTGAGGGTTGGTGGCTGAATTAACTTGGGCAAAAGAACGTAATTTCATGTTGTTCCAAGTTTGATATGATAACACTTTACCCATATTAAATAGATTTTAATGTTCTCCTGAAGTTGGGAATTTTAAGTGTTACTGATTAGAGTAAATACACTTAGTCCTAAAATGAGCAGTCACCTATTCCAGTTACCATTTGCCCTGTCTTTGCATAAGAAAGGATCCCTGTTAGTTGTCTAATTTTATTATAAATATCATGTTATCACAAACACTATACAAAAGCATATAGAATGTTCTGTGTTCTCATTATTTTTTTATTACTTTTAAGAAATAAAATCTTATGCTGTGGTACAATGGTCTGTACCCTGTCACTTGTATTTTAAATAAACTCTGATTGGCCAGTAGCCAGGCAGGAAGTATAGGCAGGGCAACCAGGCAGGAAGTAGAGGCTAGGCAATGAGAATTCTGAGAAGAGGGAAGTTTCAGTCTGCAGTCATCACTCACACGCATAGGAAGCCAGACACAGCAAACAAGATGTGACTGCCTTGTAGAAAAAGATACCACACCACGTGGCTAACACTGACAAGTATTATAAGCTAATATAAGTTATAAGAATTAATAAAAAGCCTCAGCTAATAGGACAATCAGTTTATAATTAATGTAGACCTCTGAGTGATTTCTTTGGGATTTAACAACTGCGGGAACCAGGCATGACAGAAACCTGTCAACAAACTTAGGTAGGAAAAAAATAATAATTTTGACATAAGTTACTTTATTATGGAAAAGGAATTTAACATTTTTAAAAATATGTGATATTTGTAAGCACAAGACATGGAAAATTCTTTAATTAGGGCCTTGTAATCAGAGAAGCATAGAAGAAAACAAAGGATACAAAAATCTGAGAAATTGACTACTTCCAGGAGGAAAGTGTTACATCAACATCAATTAATATTTACTGAGCACCTACTGAGTACATAGCACCTGCTAGCAACTTAGAAAAATGGCATGGATTACATTCCTATAAAACATAATTACCAAGGACTATTTTTAGCCATTTTTTTAAATTCATTATATCAAGGACAAGCAAGCTGGGATGGTAATTTGGTCTCATTAATAAAACTGATTCCTAGGGAGGATATCTTGCTTGGAAGGACAGAAAATAAACCATATTGAAATACTGTTTTCTATTATTCTAATGATTACAACATGTAATACACAGGTGGGGCCAATTGCTGTAATTTCAAGCATGTGAGCTCCAAATCAGTGATCAACCCACTACCAGAAATGTAATATTCACTACCTGCCTCAACATTTTCTTACCTCATCATATTTGGAATTAATAAGTGTTATAGATTTTTGACCTCTGGGATGAGGTTAATTGTGGAATTATGAGTGTTTATAACTGAAATGAATAGAAAATAAAATGATAATCATTCTCATACCTTAATTATCATGGATAACAAAGTACACAAATATAGGTCTTCTGCCCTGAAAATAAGGGTAAGCCTTGAAATGTATGAGAGAATCTCTTAAAAATTTCAGGCCATTCCTTTCTATTCCACATCAGTGACCTGGGCTGATAAATTTGGTTTCGGACCATGTGAAATGTGCCAGAATAATGTAACTAGAAGATTTGAGCTTGGGAAAGACTAAGATAACCTGAAAGTGTCATGAACATTAACTTCTCCTATGATATGGAAATTGGCTATGTTATTTAAAATTTAGACAAAACTGATATCTGATACACACTCCCACACTAATCAATTCTATTGACTATATTCTGGTACTTATCGTTCTCTTCTTACTTGGAGTAGAATCAATTTTGCAAATATTTTACTTTATGGATTTATAATGTGTACATTCTCTACTTCCAGAAAATATCCTAGATGCTTACTTTGTCAGCTAAGAAAAACAGATTAAGAAACACTTGCTGAATATTCCCATCAATGTAGGATGCCTGGAGCCTTCTCTTTGCCCATGCCTTGAAAATGATGCCTTTGAACAGCCTGGAGAGGCTCAGTCCCAATACTATGGGTCATATTTCCAATTTTTATTAAAATTATGATTTGCCCTGTGCCTGTGAGGGTATGCTTATCTGCCCAGCTTGATTATATTTTCTCTGAAGGTGGTCCAAGGTGAGAAACTTTCCATACCTGGAATGTTTTTCAAGGAAATTGGAGAACAGTATCTGGTATTATTCTCAAGGTTTACTATATTTCTTAAAGGAAATAGTGTGAACACAGTACAGATTGGAAACAGTTTGACTTTTCCTAGGAACTCCTAGGTACTGATGAAAGATGTCTGGAGAAACACAGAAGAAGAAAGCAAGGAAAGAGCAAATAAATAAGGCATGTTTTGTGGAACCTAATTCTGGAGCTTTTAAAGTTGCCTGTCATGTTCAATTTTACTTTTACTGGCTCTCAGTTTTTTAATACATGTTCTGGTCAAACATTCCATTGATCCAAGTTGATTTTTTTTTGCCCATTTCATGTTCACATTTAGCCACATTATCTCAAAAGAACTGAGAGAGATTGGCTCTAGAAAAATTTAAGGAGACATTTACATTGCAAGAAAAGTCTCTGATTGCCTTTGGGCTAGACTCTTTAAGAATATGTATATAGGGAACAACAGTGTTAAATAGACAGTGTGTCCTGGTGGAATAAAGGACAGGTTTCTTTTTGTATGTATAATAAAAATAATATCCCCTTCTAGGAAGACATGCTTTACATGTTTATTGCAGACTGTGAAGTATTTAGTTTCCTTAAGTTCCAAGTTCCTCTTCCAGAATGCAGCCTAGCACTTTGCTTATGTCCACATTTGTGTGTCTTTATATGAACCTTGGAAAGGGAGGCTTAGAGAGCTTGAAGGAATGCTGATACCACAGCTAATACCATTTCTATGGATATTAAGTTCCCCTATGCCCCTGAAACAGGAGTCTTTTGCCTTCTGCTAAGATAACTTATGAGCTTACAAACAAACTAAAACCTTGGTTTGCCACTGTTACAAACAATAGAATATCTGAGCTCCAAGATCTCGAAGGGACATTGGAGATATGTCATCCAACTTATCAACAGACCGGATGTTCTAGGATATCTTACCTTTAGGACAGCTATTTAATATTGATTAACCTAGGAGTTTTTATTTTTCCAAAACATGCTTGGGAATGAGGTTTTCTTTTACCTAATACCCTTTGGCATTTTATATTGAATCAGAGCCTTGGGCTGGAACCCCAACTGTCTAAAATGTTCTATGAAGCTGATCCACTCTTGTTTATCTCTATTTTACAAATGAGGAAATGAGATTCAAAATTTAACTTTTCTCCCCAAGGTCAAAGCAGTGATTAACAATAGAACCAAGACCAAAGGTAATTAAATTATACCCCAAAGGCAAACAGCTTAACTCTGAATTTGTTCGTAATCCCATTTTGTGCTCTACAGTGCTCCTTGCCTATTTCCACTGATCTCTCCCCTAACTATGTGCTCTTTGCATGAGGACTTCTATTTCGAAAATTTATGGCCCTCAAGCTCAAGAGTCAGAAAGTCCATTTTTACCTCAAAAACAGATGATTCTAAAATATAAAATTCTAGCACTCCTTAGTGGAATCCAGCTGAAACCTGGACTTTGGTCCAAGATTGTACTGTTGCTAAGCTTCTTAACCTGGAACCACATTCCTTGTTCTCTTACTAGGCATACTTTCTTAATAAATTGTTACATACAGATTTCTCAAGTCTAGGCTGGCTCCAGTACAGTCTTACTCAAGAGGGTCAACTAATTAGTCACGTTCACTGAGCAAGTTTCAGTGCTTTGATAAAGTGATATATTGATAGATCTTTCTCCTTTACCTGGAAAACCTGATGGGAAGAACTGGACCTTTGTCAAGAACAACTGCTTTTTAATCTGAACAGTGGTGCCTCTGAGTTTGGCATATTTTAAAGAGAAAAAAAATGGTGCAATCAATTGCAGCTCAATACCAGCACTGGTGGAAGAATCAGAGAAGGCATTATTGACTGGCTAAAGGAGGCAGAACAGCACAGGTTCAGTTCATTTTTACAGCTGTCATTTAAAATGATGATATGCTTACTGTCTCCAAGGCACTGTAGGATACATGGAAATAAATGACACCACCCTTCCTTCAAGGCAAAATATACTTTTCAAAAATGATAGGAGAGAGATGTTTTAAAATATGAAGATTGTTCCTAAAGTTGGAGATGTATAAAACCTGAAGCAATATAAACATTTTGAAATGGCCACTTGGCCACTGTGCACCAGGAATCAGGTGTTTTGCCAAGCACCAAGTCATCTCACTTCAAACGAACCTGCTTCACTATGTTTTCCTGCCTCTATGATGGAAATGTTCCCACCATGGGTGACTTCAAGCTACCAAGGTGATACCAACCGGCTCACAGAGATCCTGAACATGTAACAATTGACTCTAATGAAGTACTATGACATAGCTACTACACTCCTCCCCATTCCCCATCCCATCACCTGAGGATTTAACAGAGAACCTGACAAACAGGGACACCCGAAAATAAACTGCACTGAGAAAATAGGTAGACAGAGAAAAAATACCCTTGTAAGGAACCATCACTAAAAGTTAAAAGTGTGGAAGCAAACTGCCAAAGAAATAGCTTTTTCTTGGAGCCCAGAAGCTTACAAAGTTTATCAGGCTACAAAATTTTGTGAAAATGAGAAAGTATGCATTTTATAGAAATGAAAAATGCAGGAGCAAGAGGGGCAGCAGCAAGAGGTGAGGGCAGAAAGGCAGTGTGTCACAGAATGTGACTAGCCTCCACAGATTGAGGTTTGAACTTCAGTCTAAGCTACCATTTGCTTTGGTTAGTTCACAAAATGCCAGGAGGCGTTATGTAAACTTATGCCCAAACATCCTTTTTACAAACTAGGCTAATCAATATGAAATGACTATCTTCACTGCAGGAGCATTCAGTGTATTGATATGCAGTGTTGTTCCTCCAGTTTGAGACATAATATATGTTATTTTCTTGATTTAATTGATGGCTGATTGTGTTTATCTTAGCTTGTCTTGTATTGCTACGATAAACAGTGAGATCAAAAGCAATTTAGGGAGGAAGGGAAAGGACATGGCTCATATATCCTAAGCACAGTGCACAACTGAAGGAGATCAAGGCAGAAATTTAAACAGGGCAGGGACCTGGAGGCAGAAACTGAATCAAATACAATAGAAAATGAATGCTGCTTACTTATGTGCTCTTTATGGTTTAATCAGTCAGGTTTCGTTTTTTATATAACCCAAGGCCACCTGCTTCAGAGGTAGCACAGCCCACAGTTGGAATGACTGCCCCATATTAACCATTAATCAAGAAAATGGCTCAACAGACTTGCTCACTGGACAGTCCAATGGAGGCATTTTTTTCAACTGAGGTTTCCTCTTCCAAGATGACCATAACTTGTTTCAAGTTGACAAAACCTAAGCTGTACAGGTTTGTTTTAAATTGTAAACGGACTTGGGGTTGGAAATGCCCTAGAATTAGTGAAACACTAATTTGGTGACAGTTCCAGACTCAAGTACACCAAGACTGTTCTTTCCTTATCAATAGATAAATCCTCCTCAAAGAATTAGTTATCTGGTAGCTCTTGGAAGGTGGTAAGAAAAATAGGTAGGATGAGGGACTGTAGGAGGAGGCTGCTTATTTGTTCCATCTGCCCAGAACCAAAATAACCACACAAAAACTAAATTATTTAAAACACTGCTTGTCCCATTAGCTCAAGCTTCTTATTGGTTAACCCATTTCTATTACTCTGTGTATAACCACATGGCAGTGCCTTACCGGCAAAGTTCTGGCATCTGTCCCAGGCAAGGCTACATGGCTTCTCTCTGACTCTGCCCTTCTTTCTCCCAGCATTCAGTTCCATCTTTCCCACCTACCTAAGTTCTGCCCTGCTATAGGTACAAAGCAGTTTCTTTATTCATTAATGGTAATCACAGCATACAGAGAGAAATCCCACATCAGAGGGACTGTAGGAGGAGGTGTGCTGTTGTGGTATGTGTAGAGTTGTGTTTTCCAGTGTTCCCCTTTTCTTACTACTTCCTATCCATTTAGGGATGAAAAGCTTTCTTTGCTGTGTGCTCTAGCTGTCTTAATGTTCTGCCCAAGCACGTGGGGCCAAGAAAGCATTTTCTGAACCCTTTGAAATCTGGAACTGGAATAGACCCTTCTTTCTTTAAGTTGTTTCTGTTAGGTCCCTTTGCCACAATCAGGCAAATGCTAACCAATACAGTAGATCATCTCCCAGACAATTTTACATTTATATCTCTGTAGTAGTGTGGTAGGGAACTAATGTTCAAGGAACAGATTATGGAAGTGATCCTCTAAGAACCATAAGAAGGCAGTGGAAGTTTCTAGGAAATATTCAACACAATCAGAAGATGCAACATCATAATTTATCTGGCTCATTTATGATTTGAGTGACGTCTTATTGTCTTCTATCCCACGCCAATGGACATCCACTCCCAAATTTTTAAATGTAATAAAAAAACCAGACAAATGCATCTTAATAGAGAACATTGAAATGGTTTGACAGAGGCACTACAGTGGCATTATGTTGTTGGAGTTCATTGTTATGTTCTTTAAAAATAAGCATTATTAGAGAGGGTGACCTAGGGTCCTTCAAAATTTTGGGCCTTATTTTTTTCAATGCAAATGATGACAAGCTATAATCTATTCTACTTTAGAAGATTATAGACTCCCACAGTTGAAGTGGAAAGTGCAGCTCATATGATCAGACATTGTATATCTACTTTATGGCAACATCATTCTCCATTTGAAAGGAAGGGGACAGGGGTTGTAGTGAAGAAAAGGAAAGAAGGAAAGAGGCAAGGGGAAAAAGACCATTTAGCGACCTATCAGAGCTTGATGAAGCCTGATATAATTAACAAACTTGTGATATCTGTAGCAATTGTAATTCCAATTATTTGCTAGCTAAAGGCAAGTTTCACTGCTCTAAGTTAGGAAATCATGTAAATAGCCTAATTAATATAATTTGCCTTATGCTCTACTAAGAAAACAAAACAAATATGTCATTTTTTAGGATAAATAGCATGGTATAGACTAAATATTATAAATATTCAGTCAGTTTGCAGAGCAAATATTGCATATTATGCATCCTTTTCAGCAATTCTGTGAAGTTCACCGTGATTTAATGAAATTATGATGGCTGTTTGAGTTTTACAACTACATTACAATAAAAAGAAAGCACTTCTTTTGTGCAGATAAGAGGCCGATCCTTGACGAAATAGCATGGTGGAGCTTATAATGCTGTGGCCTGCGGAGACAAAGAATGTTTCATTCCTTTCCTTGCCAGTTCTCTCATCTCAAGAGATTCCCAAAGTTAAAATAAATCTTTTAAAAATTCCATATGCCAGTGTTGGAGAGACATAATAAATAATTCTTTGCTATTTCATCATGTAGAATTGAGAGATAAAGCTGTTTGCGAAACCCTAAAAGACTTACAAATCATTTCAACAGGTTGTCATATGTTAATGTCAGCCAGAATTTAATCACCGCTTGTAAGAAATGCACAATACAGGGTGTGTCTGCATTTCTTTGTCTGAGGACTCTACGTGATTCCTTCATGCTTCATCACCTGCCCTCTGAGCTGCTGTCAGTTTTAACTCTCAGAAATGCCCTCAGTCCATCACACCTAGGAAAGGAGAGAGAAGGAAACACAAGGAGTGTAATAGCAAGCAAGTATGTCTCAAGGGTTTGTGTTTTCAGCACTGTGATTGGCACTATAAAGTAAGCAGAAAACAAATAAACAAACAACAAAACACAAAACAAATAACAGAAGTTAGATTCCATTGTTACCCTGTAGGATGCTATTACAGACATGGAGAATGAAGACTACCATTTATAGCCTAATCACAGATCAATTAAAATGCTAAATATATATTAACTGGAAGAGAAGTAGCCCAGAAATGAGACTGTTATTAAACTGGAAGCTAGAGGCTGAACGGGCTCTTCAAGGATATTTGAATATGTAGTGGTAAATACATGAAGTGACCATGTCAGCCAAGGTAAAATTTAACTAGAAGAAAGGCACAGAGCTGTGGCTGGGGCTGGGGAGAGAAAAGGAATAAAACAGATAAACAATCACCAGAAGTTATCATGGAGACAGGAGTAGAAATTGCATGAGATTACTAAAGTTTTAGTAGGCCCAGAAAGGGTCTGTAATATAATGAAGTGGAAAACATAGTTTCGTCCGACAGGAGATGCTAAAAATAAGTAGTTTGGGGCCTGGTGAAATGGCTCTGTAGTTATGAATATTTGCTTTTCTTGCAGAGGCCCTGGCTTCAGATCACAGCACCTGCATGGTAGCCCACAGCCATGCAGTTCTAGAGCATCATATGTTGTCTTCTGCCTTGGCAGGCACTACACCCATGGGGTGCACACACATACACACAGCCAAAACACTCATACACATAAAATAGTATTAATTCAGAAAAGAAATTAAAACAGTTGAGAAACACATTAGGAAAAACAATAGAGGAAACTGTCCAAATTAGGACAAGCTACAGCATTGAAAAGAGCAGAGGTAGAAACCGAGATGGACATGTAAGTACACGGTAAGAAAAGAGATGAGCAACTGAACAAAGGCAATCGTGGGGAAATATGGACAAAGAAGGGAAGATCAAAAGGAGGTGTGAAATACAGAGAAATATCCAGATGTCTTTTATATCATCTTTTATGATGGTTTAGATATAGGGGACAAAAGACAGGAAGAGGGAAAGAGGACTAACAGGTGTTTAGCTATGACTAGAAATGATGGTACCACTGGGATAGTATTATTTGGTATGTTAATTCATGCATGGGATTAGACCACAGATAGGAAAATATTTGACAGGTATTTGGGGAGTCATTAGTTACTAGACTGAAGCAAGGACACTGCCATAAAAGACTAGGTAGCTTCACCTTTTTTTCCACAGTAAAGTATACCCAGGTGTAACTCATACTGTAATCTGAATAATAACCAACAAGATGTACACAGTCTTGGACCAGGGAGGTGGTTAAGTGAATAAAAGTGCTTTCCTTGCAAGTCTGCCAACCTATTTCTGCATGCCTGCACAAACACAATTATTATAACTAATATATGATGTGGGATTCCCCTCTGTATGCTGTGAATATCATTGGATAATAAAAGAACTGCTTTGGGCCCATAACAGAACTATAGGGGAACATAGCTAGGTGGAGAAACCTAAACAGAATGCGGGGAGAAAGGAGGAGGAGTTAGAGAGAAGCCATGGAGCCGCCGCTGGAGACAGATGTGCTGAAATTTTGCTGGTAGGTCACAACCTCATTGTGATGCACAGATTAATGGAGATGGGTTGAATTAATATGTAAGAGTTAGCCAATAAGAATCTAGAGCTAATGGGACAAGCAGTGATTTTATAAATACAGTTTTTGTGTGATTATTTTGTGGCTTCGTGGCCGGGAACAACCAAACGGCCTCCTCCAACAAATATATTTTTAAAATCTACCCACACTTTAACATCTTGAACTAGCATCAGTTGCATGACAAGTTATAAATTATTGTTGTTGTGCTGTATTATAATCTGAAGTAACAAAGACAAAATGAATAAGTGAGGCATCATTTGAGTTCATTAATTAAATGTTTGCATTTGACATATGCCCTCTGGATAAGACACCACTCAAGGCTAAACAGTACTAGTGTTCTTTGTTACATATATTAAACTACATCCCTGAGTTTTCATTATTTAGGAGAAAGAACTTCAAATATCAACTCTTTCCTGAAAGTAATGATTAAAAGTGTGGCATCATTCCTAAATTGACAGTATTACTGCATCACAATCATCATCTATGGTAGTTTGAATGTATTTGGACCCCATAAGTTCATAGGGAGTGGCATTAGGAACTGTGGCATTGTTGGAAGAAGTATGGTCTTGTTGGAGGAGGCTGGATGACACATGCCTTTAATCCAGACCCTGAAGCTGGAGGGCACACCTTTAATCTGGGCCTTACCACCTTCTGTTGGAAGCGTGTCACTCTGGGGGCAGCCTTTGAGGTTTTTTGATCAAGCTTCACTCAGTGTGACAGTCTGCAGACTTTCTATTGCCTCTGAGTCAAGATGTAAGGGCTCTCAGCTCCAGCACATCTGCCTGCGTGCTGCCATGCTCCCTGCCATGATGATTGTTGACTGAGCCTCTAAAACCGTAAGCAGCCTTTTTTGTCCCACGGAGCCGAGCAGAGAGGAGAGGGCAACCCTCAGTAGGCCTGCCTTTGGGACCGAGAACCTCGCCCAACTAGCTTCCGCGGATTCATCTGGACCCTGTCTCGGCTGCACCTGAGCTCGGCCCACCCGGGCTGAGGCCTTGGGGGAAGGACGAGTCCCCTGCTAGGGGGCCTCCTTTGTCCCACGGAGCCGAGCAGAGAGGAGAGGGCAAC
>PVIU01025165.1:0-24130 GCA_004026605.1 Ondatra zibethicus
GATTTTATGAGGACTTCTTTGGTTAGTTCTGAGGCTTTTTAAAAGAAAAACTATTTAGATTTAAATTGTGAAATTTAGTGTGTTTTTTAAAAATAATGATGAAGTAAAAAACAAATTACAAATTGTAAAATGTTGACAAATACCATAAATATCATACAATGATTTGGATGATAGCTCCTACCCACCCCAAAGGCCCATGGTAAAGATGAGTTTTTAGGATGTAGTGTTGGGACACTGTGGACCTTAAAGAATTGGGGCCTACTGGATTTTCACTAGGTTTTGAGAAGCAGGTTTTGAAGACATGGTAGGACCACAATTTCCCTTTTTCTCTGTTGTGTACACATAGGTATATATGTCAGTATGGTGCATGTATATCCATGTATGTTCATGCAAGTGAGTGTCAGTAGACAATCTCTGGTGCCTTTCACATTTTGAGACAGGGCATCTCATTGGTCTAGGATTTCAAGTGGGAAATGAGCAGTGAGCTCCACTGGTTACATCTCCTCCCCCATCTCCCTGCCACTTTGATTATAATTATGAGCCACCACACCTGGTTTTTTTTTATGAGTTCTTATAATCAGACTCAGATCTTTACATTTGTGAGGCAAACATGTTACCAACACAGTCATCTCCTCAGCCCCTTTCTCCTTTCTCTGTTCCTGACTCAAGCTGTGGCCACTGGCTTCTGCCATGATGACCTCTGCTCAAGCCTTCACGATGGTGTCTCCCAATTCTGCTCTGAAAATTCCCAAATGAGGGCCAAAACAAACCATTTTGCTTTAGAAGTAGCCACACCAGGCATTTAATTATGCTCGTGGAGGCTTTCTGGAGTGGACGGAGCCACTGTCTGATGCCGCTTCCATGAGTGTGCTGTCCTGGAGTGGACGGAGCCACTGTCTGATGCCGCTTCCATGTGTGTGTGCTGTCCTGGAGTGGACAGAGCCACTGTCTGATGCCGCTTCCATGAGTGTGCTGTCCTGGAGTGGGTGGAGCCACTGTCTGATGCCGCTTCCATGAGTGTGCTGTCCGTACTTTCTGAAAACTGAGGCGCTTGTTTTTTATATTTTCTTAAGAGAAAAAACATAATCCAGTTAGTTCCCTCTGCACAAATTGTCAAAATGTGATTTTTCTAATTTATAGAAATTTCTTTTGGGTTTTCCCCATCCTAACAGGCAATAGCATTTCAGATTTCAAGATTGCTGTCAAATTTCTAGAAACTTCTGTCAAATATTTTCTATATATGGTAGTGGCATGTAGTGGAGTGAGTTGGGGCCAGTGAGCACGCAGTGCTCCAATGGCAGCAGACATGCCATTAGGAGAGGCGCTGTGGGGTATGCATACATGGTGACCTCTCTCCAAAGAAGAAAACATACTTGGTGGTCATTGGTCTGGTCCCATGTCTTCAGGATCCTGAGGTCTCTTATTCTGTTTAATATGTTTAATATGTTTCAATATCAATCAATTTAGGTACTGATAGCAGTTGCTAAGATAGGAGTCCCAACCTCTCATGAGAAGACCCAGACAAGCTCACAGAGATTTTATCAACACCACAGACACATTAATGAGGGGAGTCTTGGGGTGGGAATGCATGTGTCACCTGGACACTAAAGTCACCTCTCTAAATGTGTTGGCCAATATGTCACCCTTTCCTTTCCTCTCTGGGATCCTAGATACCATCTCAATGGTTTTATCAAGGATTTATTGGGAGCTTAAATTGGCTAGGGTAAGCCATACTTAATACTGATTTTTTTCTCCAAATGGGATTTCTACAATGAAAAATTCACCTTTCATTCATAAAAAAAATTAATGTGTCTCCACCATCACCTGGAGTCTCTGCATAGGACCAGAAGAAAGATGTTAAGATGGTTGGAGATTGCTTTGGGCAGGAAAACATAGCAGTTACATTTGCTCCTATGACATTGGTTATAACCTGGCCCTATAGCCTTAACTATTGCAAAGGAGTCTCGAAAATAGGTTCTGGTAACTATACAGCTGTGTTTCTGCCATTAGGATGTTAAAAGTCACTTGACCAACTGCACTGTTCCACTTCCTGGTAGCCAGTTTTAGGAAAGGAAACACCTCAACTTTTCACATCTAGACCCAGGCAAGGTCACAGAGGTTTTGCTGGGCCCCCAAAGCACTGATAAGAGAAGGCCATTGGATGGACAATTCCCGTGCCACCCGACAACTGGACTGGATGCATTTTACCCTTACTCCACTCTCACAGGGCAGGGCTGGCCAGGAGAGGACAGGGAAATCACAAAGAAATTTAGCTTCTTGGATCTTCCCAGGGGTTGGTGCCTGGCCAGATGCATGGGGTTCCTCCTCTCCTGATGTGGTCTATGCTCCAGGGCAGACAAGAAGGATAGCTAGGAACATCTGGGGTCCATATGCTGCTGCTTTCCCTAATGGCTTTGAGAGCAATGGAAGAAAGGGATTGGTCTTAATCCCCAGAATCCTGCAGGTCTGTTTTTGGTCTCACAAGTCTGCTTGCCCCTTTCCTCTTTGAGGATCCGATTCAAGGGACACAGCCACCTTCCACACTAGATAGGGACTTGTCAGTGGGGGATGGTTGGTTTGGGAAGAGCTCTGCTGTCTGTCCTGTAGAGCTCCAGCTTCCTGACTGTCGGAGCATGATGACAAACCCATCTGCTTTCTTGCAGGCCGGCACTCCAAGGTGTCTTAAGCCCAGATGCTGCACAGAGATGGATCAGTTTGGCTCTTTGTCCAGCTTTCTGCCTTCCCTTGTGACTGCTCCAGGACCAAGCAGTGCAATTTGCTGGACTGTGAAATTCTCAACAGAGAACGCCTTCAACTTCCTCTCTTGTGTTCTCACCCATCCAGGCCTTGCCCTGGTGTTTTACTTCTCAGGAAAGTGATCTGGGGAGGAGGCGTGCCTGTGCTGTGTGGCCACTCAATGCACAGTGTGAGGAGGAAGATGCCAAGAGCTGTGTGGATGTGTAAGTGGTCAGTCCAGAAAGGAGTTTTAAGGGAAAGTCAAGTTTGCCTGCAACTTCAACTTGCCAAGGCTAAGATCAAGAGCAGCCACACCTCTGAACATTGTTCCCTACGTATTCTCTCTCTCTCTCTCTCTCTCTCCCCCCCCCCGTGTGTGTGTGTGTGTGTGTGTGTGTGTGTGTGTGTGCGCGCGCGCACGCGCGCAGGTACATGTGGGTGTGTCTGCATGCACATGTGCGCTTGTGCACATGGAGGTTAAGGGACAACCTTGGCTATCTTCATTCTCATCTGTCTTTGTCCACCCAGGCTGTGTCTCCTCCTTCTTCTTGGGATGGAGAGGGGCGGGACTGCTAAACTTGAAGCTAAGCTGGCTTGCCAGGGAGACCTGGGTATCTGTTTGTCATTGTGTCTATGGCACTGGGATTACAACCAAAGCACCATCATGGCCCATGTGTTTACTTGAGATGGACCTCAGGTCTTCATGCTTGCATGGGAGTGCTTAACTGGAGGAACTGCCTTCCCCACCCCTAATATCCTCTAATCACTGAGTCTTGGATAGACTGTGTATTGACCTCTGGAAAGGTTCATGTTATACTTAGATCTATTATTAAATAATGCCTTGCATAACTGTGAGGAAAGTATTCATCATAGCAAGAGTATATAAATCAGGTAAGCTCAAAATACACTTGCTTTAGGATTGAGGGCACAGCTCTTGGGGTTCAGGAAAGCAGGGTAAGATGCCTGTTTTCATTTTTTGTCAATTCCTGGACATTTATCCAGTCGTTTCTTTTATCAATAGCACTGTGGAGAAGAGAGGAATGGTTTGGAGAGGAGGATGCTTTCAGGTACAAGAAACAGCATATCTTACTCAAGGTGGGGCCTTATTCATGCAGTCACACTAGAGGCAAAATGTCACCATAGTTGATTAATTCCATGGCACAAAAATATGATCATTTTGTTCTGCAATAGTAGGTCTGCTCTTTCACAGCTGCAATATGCTCATTGAAGCTCCAGACATCAAATGTACAAACAGCTACAGGTAGAAGTCTGCCCGGAGGTTAGACAGTGTGTACTGCTAAGAAGTTGTTCTGATGGTTGTTTTCCACTGACACCTTGACACAGTCGAGAAAGACCCCGAAGGAGTGTCAAAGAGGAATTGTCTTGATCAGGCTGGCTCATGGGCACACATGTAAAGAATCTTTTTTTAAAAAAATTCGATTCATTGAAGAAGACCCATCCTGGATGTGGATAGACTGGGCCCTGTACTGTATGAGAATAGAGGGAGCTGACTGAGCACCAAGCGTGCTCACAGGTATTTCCTCTGCCCTCGGCTGTGGCTGTGATGTGGCTAAAAGCTGCTGTGACTTCCCTGTTACAATGGACAATAACCCGGAGCTGTGAGCTCAAGTAAAACCTTTAATCTTCGGATCTGAGCATTTTATCACAGCAACAGAAATAAACTTGGATAGTGGCTCTGCAGTGGTCATCCTTGGGAGCCAAACTCTGAGAACTCCTGGTTTAGGTGGAGCTCCACCTATTTTTCTGAAGCCAGAAAAGTAGCCATTTTGGATGCAGAGCCAAGCACGGAAAGTAAGGAAGATAGCACCGCTGAGTCTGCGGGAGAAGGAGCATTGGGGCGCACCCAGCCTCAAGTGCAGGGTGTTCCCCTGCATCTATCCCCTTCTAGTTTCTTTTCTTTCTTTCTTCCTTCCTTTCTTTCCTTTCTTTCTTTCTTTCTTTCTTTCTTTCTTTCTTTCTTTCTTTCTTTCTTTCTTTCTTTCTTTCTTTCTTTTTTTTCGAGACAGTGTGTCACTGTATCTATTGAGCCTGTCTTGTACTAGCTCCTGTAGACCAGGCTGGCCACAAACTCACAGAGATCCGCCTGCCTCTGCCTCCAGAGTGTTGGGATTAAAGGCGTGCACCACCACCCCCAGCTTCCCCTTCTATTTTCTGAGACTATAACCAGACTCTTTCAACTTTCTGTCAGGGAATCCTTCCAAATTGGATGACTTTATTGAAATATTTTCATTAGCTTCATTTTTACAGCAAATCTTTTTCCTTTGAGACTGACATCAATCCCAAATCCATCACTGTGTACTCATCGGATGGCAAAGAGCTTAAGTGAGCCCTTGCCTCCTTACCTTCCTTGTCAAATGCCATCACCCTAGTGTTTGCTCAGCCCTCTGGCTTTTTCTGCTCTGTTTTAAGTTCCTCACCGCCCTCCTCTTCTCTGTCCACACCTAACACTTCCATGCCCCCAGCAAATGTTTCTTCACTGACAGCCACTCTGAACTCAATCACTTGAATTGCTGACTTGGACTTGACACAGTGGCACCTGCAGCAATCACACCAAGGCTGGCAACAGCTTCAGATCATGGTGGTCATTTTTGTTTTCCAGGTGAAAATAATCTATATTTAGTTTCATTCTTTCCTGTGTAAGAGAAATGCGATTTTATTCTTTACTTTTGTTTCATGAGGGGTTTGGCTTCTATGGTGATGTAAGAAGTCATTGCCTAACCCAAGTTCACAAAAAGTTTCTCCTTTAAGTTTGTCTACAAATTGTATAGTTCTTTTATTGTGTGTATTTATGTGTAGTGTGTGTGTGTATGTGTGTGTGTGTGTGTGTGTGTGTTTGCTAGTGTGTGGGCATTTGTACATACATGTGAAGGCCAGAAGTTGTCTACAAATGTCTTCCTTAATTGCTCTCCACTATGGGAGTAAGACAAGGTCTTTCATTTGAACCCAGAACTGAAAGATTCAGTTCGTCCAGGGAGCCATCTTGCTCTGGGGATGCTCTGTGTCTGCCACCTGAGCACTGGGATCAGAGCCAGGCTGCCACACCCGCCTGGCATTTATGTGGGTCCTAGGGATTCAAACTCTTGTCTTTATACTTGCACATAGAGTCCTTTACTCTCAGAGCCATCTCCCCAGCCCAGCTTTAATATTTATACTTGGATCTCTAATGTATTTTGATTGCTTTTTATATATGGTGTGCTTAGGGTTCCTATTGCTGTGATGAAACACCATGACCAAAGCAACTTGGGGAGGAAAGGGTTTGTTTGGCTTACACTTCCATATCACTGTTCATCGTGGAAGGAAGTCAGAACAGGGCCAGACAGAACCTAGAGGCAGAAGTCAATGCAGAGGCCATGGAGAGGTGCTGCTTACTGGTTTGCTTCACATGTTTTTCAGCCTGCTTTCTATAGAACCTCGAACCACCAGCCCAGAGGTGGCCCTACACAAAGTGTACTGGGCTTTCTTTTCATCTATTACTAACAAAGGAAATGCCCTACAGGCTGGCATACAGCCTGATCTTGTGGAGAATTTTTCTTTTCTTTTTTAAATTAAATTAATTTATTTATTTTATATTCCAACCTCAGTTTCCCCTTATTCCTCTCCTCTTATATGTCACTTCTCCCTCAATCTGCTTCTCTGTTTTTGTCAGGAAAGGGGCAGGCCTTCCATAGATATCAACAAAGCATAGCATACGAAGTCGCGGTAGGACTAAGCACCTCCCCTTGTAGTAAGACTAGGCAAGGCAATTTATTATGAGGAATTGGTTCCCAAGCTGAAGAGAGAAAGGGAGGAAGGATTGTAAGATCCAGAGAGGACAAGTACATCACAAGAAAACCCACAGAATCAACTGACCTGGGCTCATAGGAATTCACAGAGACTAAACCAGAAACCAGGGAGCCTGCATGGGACTGACTAAGGCCCTCTACATATATGTGACAGCTGTGTAGCTTGGTCTACTTGTGGAACTACTAACTCTTTGGCTAGCTTGTGGAGGTTTTTTCTTCATTGAGTTTCCTCCACTCAGATGACTTTAGCTTGTTTCAAGTTGACATAAAACTATCAAGCGCATGGTATATGGATTAAGAGCTAATTCTTCCACATCACATATTAGTACTGTGCTAATCACCTTTCTATTGCTGTGAGAATACATGAGATAAATAACCTCAAGGGAAGAATGGTTTCTATTGGCTCATGGTTTCAGAGGTGTCAGTGCATGGTCAGTTGGCTCACTGCTCTGGGTCTGAGGTTAGGCCGCACACCATGGTGGAGAGACCACAGTGAAGCAGCGACACTCACCTCAAGGTGCCTGGGAAGCAGACATAGAGAGGTGGGATTTTTGGTGTCTGTGCCCAAATAGTCCCCTCAAGGACACTCCTAACAGTTCTGAGTTCCTTCCAGTGGGTTCTGCCTCCTGATGGCTCTAGCACCTGCCAGGAGAGCTGTAGTCTGGCATTCAAGCCTGTAGTTTAAGGACCTTTGGGAGTCACTTAAAACCCACAGTGTTGTCTATCTAATTATTCCATATCCATTAGTTAAAACATCATTCTTCCTGCGTGAAGTCACTTTACGTTTCTTCTGAGATCAGCCGAGCATGTAGTTATGGGTGTACTTCTGAGCCCTGCCTTAAACTTACTGTCCTTCTTGATACGGACATACCTTGCTCGTCTGTTCTTAGTTGCTCTCTTCTGTTCCATCAACCTTTTCACTATCATTAAACAATGCCATAGTATCTTAATTACAAATAAACAAACAAAAACTGAAGAAAATGCAAAATCTGTTTCTATCTTTCATTTTTTGTTTGCTACATTCTTAACATTTCTTTGTAAATTTTAGAATCAGCTTGCTAATTACAATCAAAATTTTTTTTGGTGTATATGTGTGTGCATGCATGTGTATAGGTGTGTTCACCCACATTGTTGCAGGCGGAGGCTGGAGGTTGATACCAGTGTCCTCCTCAGCTGCTTTCTACCTGCCCTCTGACGCAGTCTCTCACTGAATCTGGAGCTTACCAACTTCTTGTTGACCCTGAGTTCCTGGGGTCCTCCTGTCTTCCCTTCCCCAGCTGTAGGATTGCAGGCATGCACACTGTAGCACTTGGCTTTTAGGTGGATGCTGGGCTTTGAACTCTGGGCATCACACTTATGCAATGTGCATTTTACCGACTGAGAATCCTCTCTGGCTGCCTACAGGTAGCTATCTGACTAAGAGTGTGTGAGGAAGCTTGGCGCATCTGTACTGAGTCACCTGATCCTTTCAGCTGTTCATTCCCTCGTTTGTTTCTCTCCCATTTCTCTCAACAGTGCTTTCAGGTTGAAGTGCACAGATTCTGCCCACATGTGCAAAGTTCACCTCCAAGGTTCCCACATTCTTAGGCCCTGAGAATGGGATTTAAGAAATTTCAGCAGCCGAGTTGATGCTGTTCACTTTGAATCCCACAAACTTTCTAGAACTGTTAGTGCTAGTAGCTCTTTTGTAGACTTCTTACAGTTTTTACATAGATCTTGTCATTGGTGAGTAAAGGTAGCTTTTTCTTCTTTTCCAATATGAATGACTTTCCTCCTGCACTCCCTGCCTCCCTCCCTCCCTTCTTCTTTTGTCTCTGTACCTAAATACAATCTCCAGCTTAACACTGAACTAGACCCCAGAGAGAACACCTTCCTCTATCTCCTGGTTCTCAGAAACACTGCTTCACCACCACATTCCTTCCTTGGATATTCATCCATTCACCATGGCAGCTCTGGATTTCTCACTGGTAATCTTTTGAACTGAGAGGATTTCCTCTGAGATTTGGTTTTCCAGGTCTAGAGACTCCATCCACTCTGCCCCAGGGTACTTGGAGATGTCCCCAGCTCATAGGTGTTCTTCCATTTTTCATTGTTTTTCTGTGTTTAATTTGTTTAGTTTCTATTGTTAGATTTTAATGTTGACTTGATGTGGGATTCCCCTCTGTATGCTGCGAAGACCATTGGTTAATAAAGAAGCTGCTCTGGGCCTCTTGCAGTGCATAATAGGGCAAGGAAGGAATTCCAAGCAGATAGAGGAGGAGAAAGTAGGCAGAGTCAGAGAGAATCCATGTAGCCACTGGAGGAGACAGACACCGGACACTGAACAGAACCTTATTGGTAGGTCACAACAACATGGCAATTCACAGATTAATGGATATGGGTTAATTTAAGAAATGAGAGCTAGCTAGGAATACGCTAGAGTCATTGGCCAAGCAGTATTGTAATTAATATAGTTTCTGTGTAATTATTTCAGGTCTGAGTGGCTGGGAATGAGCAAGCAGTCTCCGACTATACTGACTAATCTTTCTCTTCATTGTGACTAATTTGTTTTAAAGGCACCCAGTGTGCTGTTTGTCTTTAATATTGTCATCCCCTGAGAACTCCACATGTCTCTATTTTCACCCAGTTTCTTAAACACGTGGACTCCAGGTGTGAACACTATTTGAGTGTCTTTGTCTACTGGTTGTGCCATCTGTGCCATTCACGCTCTGCTTTGGTTAGCTGATTTCCCCCAACATGTTCTCCCATTTCTGTGTGCCCAGTGTTTTTGGTTACTTTGTGTTGCTCTAGCCCAGTACCTGAGACTGGGCACTTCATGAGGAGCTGATGCTGGAGTGTTGTTCACTCTTTGAGAGGCTATTATACTCTAAGGTGTGGGGCCCCTTGCAGTGTTATAACACGGTAGGTGGCTTCCCAAGGTGGGAGTGCACACAGGAGAAGTGAGCAATGGGTGATGAAGACACCAACCATATGGAGTGGCTGGGCTTATAACCTGCCCTCTCGTGGTAACCTTCAGTCCCTAAGCTCTAATCCAGTCCTGATCAGAGGGACACCAGTTTTATCCAGTGTGATAGCCCACTGGCTCATCCTCTTAAAGAGACCTCTTGGTAGCTTGTATCTTACATAGCATGTTAGTAGTGAGTGAGTCACACATGAAATAGTAACCTAAGCACAAAGCCCAACAACGATGATCAGTTCTTTTCCTCACTAGTGTTTTTGACACTGAACCTTTCAGGGACAAACTGTCTTCAAACATCTGTGTCTGGTCATACATGCTATGCCTTCCTGGGTGCTACATATATTTGTATCACTGGAAGTGTTTTCATATTCTATTCTGGGTTACAACTAACTCATTTGGAAACAGTTTCCTTTTAAGTTTGATTTAAGACCACTATCTGCTGCTAATTTTATCACATGCTGAAGCCAAATATTTTCACATGTTCTACACAGGGTTTCACAAATTCCAGTCTTTTCTGCTCTACCCTAGATTATCTGGAAGGAACTCTCTTTAATCCTATTGGATGGTTCTCATTCTGGCTCCAGAAGTCGGCTGTTGTCTCAGGCAGAGCCTCTGGAATATTCTCTCTACATAGCTCCCTTCTCTGGAGTAGACTCTTAACTACTGTGACCTGCCCACTCTAATCCGTGTCTTTTCTCTGAGAGACAAAGATTTGCCTGGCCTATCTGGCGGAGCCAAGTATTCACAGAGCATCTCTCTGGGACTTATTCCTTTACTGTCAGATGTACGATGCTTTTACAACTCTTCTTTAGTATGTATTATTGCTATAGTTTACCAAAGGCCCAGGTGGTGAAGGCTTGGTCCTCAGTTTGACACTGTTGGTTATAGAAAAAATTTAATGGTGGATGAATGGAGGATAATCAGGCCACTGGAGAATTGATCTGGAAGGAAGTTGGGGCCCTCATTCCCTTCCAATTCTTGTTTTCACTTTTTGGCCATGAAGTAAATGGTTTTGCTCAGCACACACTCCCACCATGTTGTACCATCCCAAGTCTAAAGAATCATGGCAGTGATGGAAACTGCAGAAACAACAAGCAAGGTGAGTCTGCTTGGAAGCTGCTGTCTCAGATATTTGTTAGAAGGACAGAAGCTGACAGACACAGTTATCATCTTTACCGCTTTCACACAGGAGGGAAATCTGGCCCTTGTGATTAGAGCTCGGCAGCTCTTATTTTAAATCCTTTGCCAACAAGCAAAATTCAGCAGGCCCAGGCCTTGTTCCTATAGGGCTTTTGCTTTCTAAGTCGGCAAGTGATTCCAGCAAGTCACCAGTGTTTGTGATGCAGAGCCTATGTGCTGTGGGCATGCTGGCCAATGTTGGAGCTTCGGGGAGTTACCAATGTCTCTGAGCCTCAATTTCCCCATCTGTAATTGAGCAACATGCTAGTCCTATGGCATTTATTGAATTGTGTGTGTCAGTCTGCCCACACGACAATTCTGGCACTAGTCTAGTCAGATACTAGTCTAGAGGTTGCTGTGAATACATTTCATTATCATGAATTATTTTCTATTCTTGACTGACTTAGAGAAATGACCTTTGGTGAAGCTGATGGGGCTCATCCAGTCCACTGAGAACTTTGGAAAAATGGAAATATCCTGAAGAAGAGACAGGTCTACAGGGCAGACCCTACCTGAGATTGCCTGCCTGCCTGCCTGCTCTGAGAACTTCGACACATTCATGTGAGCCAATTCCTGCAGTCTGCCTCATCCTTTCTAGAGAGACTTAGATGTGAACTTGTGGTCTTAGACATTTAGTAAGTCATCAAGAGTTGGTATTTCTATTATCTCATAAGGAATTCTTAGAAATATATGTAAACCCCATTGTGAATGCCTGCCTGCAACCCCAGAAGTCCAAGGTAGTGAGACCCTGCCTCAGTTTTGTGTTCATTGACCCCTCACTGTGCATTCTGCTGTGCTTAGATGCAGGGAGAGAGCTGTGAGCAAAGTGTTCTAATTCTTCTTTTACATGACCACATGTAGGCCAGATTGGCCAAGAACTTGCAATGTAACAGGGTCTCAGTATGTAGCTCAGGCTGGCCCCAAACTCGTGATTTTCCTGCCTTACCCTTTCAAAGGTTTGCAGACATGCATCATAATTCTTGGATTGTCCAATCATGAGTGAGGCCTTGTAGTCTTTTAATCTCCAAAACAATCATGGAATATATTCACGAAGATCAGAGAGGTGTCAGACATGGGCAGCAGCTCCTGAACACGAAGCTGGATGGTTAGGATGATCAGTTCCTGCCCCTTTGCGTCTCCTCCACACCATCTGAAAGTACAGATGATTTGAAAATGAATGCAAATCATGTGCCCACAGACTCACTTTACCACGGACATATTTCAGCCTATCAGTTACAATGTGTGCATCGATCTTTCAGAGGAAAGAGTCTCACTTCAAAGTGTATCTGTCTATGAAACACAAAATCTGTGTAGGTTCAGAAGTGGAAGGCACAGGAAGCCACATGTGGCAGGCCAGGCATCATGTCCCTGCAGACATGAAGGCTGGAGCACTGCTCTCTGAGCAGAGCTGCCAGGTTCTCTAACTCCCTTGCTCCAAAAAAATGTGGCCTCTGTGAATAATGCATGCTCTTGGGAGTTAAGTCCAAGAAACAATTTCAGATGAGCCCAAGGCACTGTCAAAGTGATGTTATATTAATAATGAAATAAAGATCAAACTCTTAATATACATAGTGAAAAGTCTGCCTGGAAAAGTGGAGTGCAATAGCCCTGGATTCCTATGCTAGGCTCCCCAGCATCCAGAAAGGGTTGTTTATCCTGGGATAGTACCACAACCTGTAGTCCTGCTCTTGGGAAACTAAAGCAAGAAGGGGTTGAGTTCTTGGATAAATGGGGCGGCTCCACAAGTAAGGAGCTGTCACTAAGCCTGAAAACCTAGTTCAATCCCCAGGACCAATGTGGCAGAAGGAGAAAATAGACTCCTTAGGCTATTGTCTGACCTCCACACAGAAGCCATTCACATCTGCACACAGCCACACACTCACACACAATGAATAAATACAATCTTGCTACAGTAGATGCATTCATTAATTCAGTTATAGGAGGAGTACCTTTGCAATGAGTGATCTCTCTTACCACCCCCTGTAGACAGAAATTTAGGCAACAGGAAAAATGTGATTGCTTTCACTCCAGTAAATATGGATAATTCATAGCAAAAGAGAGAAGTGCAGTGTAATAATGGAAAAACGTTTGACATTTTAATTTATTTGGTGCTTCTCTTACAGTAGATTTAGGAAACTAAAATGTGTAAGCTGAGGCAATTGGAGATTTAAATCTTCAGGTATTCTGATATGGGATTGTTTTAGTCACATAAAAATGTCAATTTTTGCTTTGGAAAGAGACAAATGGGGATAAGAAAATAAATGTGCATAACTCAAGGACAAATTTCACAGGGATGCTTGATTTACTCATTTAGCCCTCATGAGATGGTTCTCTTTGTGAAACTGGCATAAATAAGTACAAAAGAATCATTCTAGAACACACATAAGATTGAACGTTTTGGTGGAAGGGAACTGAGCTGTGCTCCTGGTGAACTACATTTCTTTCAAACTTTTTCCTTTCTTTGGACTTTTATTGGCTGCCTCTTGCAGTTATTATTCTCCACAGTAGATCATTACAGCTGCTGAAAAGAAAGTTAAAAATCAAGCAAAAACATAAAGAACACTAGGTGAGTTTAAAAGTGTGAGCACTCCAGGAAACAGTGAAGGGGGCACACCTGGTCTAACACGCACTTGGACCATTTTCATAGTTAATGAGAAATGTATTTCACTGAGCATGAACAGGGAACAGCGCTGCCCAGAAATCCACTGACAGCCCTGCATTTAGTGGAAGATTGAGATTTTATGGTTCCCACTATCACCAGCACTATACAAAATGGATTAAAATCTCAACAAGGGGCCCTGACGTCCCCATTAGTAGAATATCCTATTAAATAAAAATAAGAAAATTTCAACAATATCTGTACAGACTTTTGAATTACATAGACATTGAATCATCTAATGTATGATAGATCTTTGGCCAGAACATGAAGATTCTCTAGGAGAATGAAATGTTTGAAGGGTGGATGGCTCATGGGGCAGTCGGGCCTCTGTAATTCCATCAGTGTGTGCATGTTATATCCCCACTTAGGTAAGTGGGAATGTCTGATTTCCCCAAACTGAACTTCAGTTGTTCAATAAATGCAGCGATTATCCCAGCCTGAGAGCCCAGAGGTTTACCGCCTCCCTGTGACACGCCCCTGGAATTCCCTACATCTCCCATATGTATGACGCATCTCTTCTCATCCATCTTCCCAGGCTCACTGGTTGGTGTCACTTTTGAACAGTACTTTTCCTTGGAACCATCAGCTGAGAAAACCCTTCAGCCCTATGTTGTCTCATAAAGATGAGCTCTGATTAAAACCAGACCAGGATGTAGGTCTGCTGTCGTTTCTTCCCGAAACACAAACCGGGCAATTTCAATAAAAACATTCCAGTTCCCACCAGAGATTCAGTGGATTGATAATCCAGGTATTACCCTATCTACAAACACACATCCAGCACGCACAGCCCTCAGGGATGCATTGTAGAAGCCTGACCTAAGATTTTCATATTAGAAATGGAATGCAGCATTCTTTGATTTCCTAAACCCCCAGTGTGGAAGAAAGGTGACTTTGCAAGTGTTTCCATTAGGACATAGCACTAACAGGCGCCTGGCTCAATACCGACTTCATTCTCCTTTCTGTGTCCTTTAAAACTGAATCCACAGCACCCAGGGATAAAGGGGGAAGGTGAACAGCATTGCTTTGTTTATAACAGCCTCCATTGCAGGCAGCCTGACTGTCCATCAAGACAAGAAGTGGCCAGTGTAATAATTTACAGACAGGGAGATGGTCTGGTGAGGAGCTGCCTACTGTGGCCCTGGCCCCTCTGTACTGCCTCTGTGATCTTGGTTAAACAAATGTCAGTGTTTACATCCATAACACAGAAATAGTAAGTCCACTAGCTCTTGCAGTGCAGCATGGGACAGTCTGCTGATGTCCTGAGCACCCACAACAGTGCCTAAAATATGGCAGACACTCCGTAAGTAAGTGCTGAATAAGCAGAGACGTGAGCACAGCACACATGCATGTAGCTAGTGCTTCTACCACACATTCATAATAGGCAATCATTTTAAAGTTCTATGTATTAATATGTAAAAATGCAAAAGTGTAAATAAAAAGCATGTACTATAAATGTTATAACAATGAGAAAAATTGGCAGAATATGCACATACAATTTCACATGTACAAATTTGCATGCACACAGGTACACTCACACACAGCCTTTAAGGCATGCACTGGCGCTGCATGCTTACTTGCTTCACACACTCTTTGTAGTGCTTGGATTGCGATCATTTGCGAGGAGAGTGGCTCTCTGGAAAGCAGCGCTCCTTTTCTCTCATTTCCCTCCCTCGGTTCCTCCCTCACCTCCTCCTCCTCCACCCCTCCTCTCTTTCTCCCTGTCCCACACCCCTGCTGTGGATAGAATCCAGGGCTTCACACTTACCAGACAAATCCTCTACTGTTTATTCCTATCCCCAGCTCTGTGCGCAGACTCTGACTCAAATTTAAACTGTCTATTAAAGAGCACTCTTGTAATAAAGGTTATGGAGGAGAAAGAGAGGATGTAGGATTCGACAGGGGGAGAAGGTGATGTGCAATCAGTCCCCAAACCTCAGTTAACTTCTCAGGCAGCTCAGAAACGGGACTACCCCTCAAAGTTTGCAAGCTTCCTGGGTAATTTCATTCCCATCAGCCAACTTCCTTAAATAGGCAATTCAATAAATTCTCTAATATATTGGGAGGATGGAGAACTAGCCAGCACAGGGTAAGACATTGAAACTACTCAGCTTTTCTTGTTTAGACCCAACTAATATTAGTGAGAGCTTAGGGCAGATTCTCAGGGCAAAGGAATAAGACTGAAATGTAGAACTGTGATCTACAAAACAGATGCGGGCATGGGGGTCAAGTAGGCAAGACACTTGTAACTGTTCTATAGTGAGACATCTGCTGCAGATGCCCAAAGAAACATATAAGCATATTTATTAGGAGAAAAATAAGGAAGCGATAATGATTTCCTAGGATTTCATATACACAGTGTGGTTGGTTTCCTTTCTTAACCCACAAGCCAGGTTAGTTCATTTCAAGTACAACAGAAGAGAGGACCTTCACGAAAAACCCCAAGTCCACAACACAAAGACACCCTCAGTTTGCCTTTTATTTTGCAACTTTTATTACATTTATTCATGTGTAGGCATGTATGTCCCACAGTGCATGTATGGATATTCAAGAACAACTTTCAGGAGTCAATTTTCTTCTACCATGTGGATCCTAGGAATTGAACTCAAGTCAACAGGCTTGTAGGCAAGGGCCTTATCTTCTGAGCTGTCGAGTCTGTCTAACACCTCAGCTTTAATATGCTTTGTGCTTCATTCGTTCTTGATGAGCTAGAATGTTAAAATTAGTGTTAACTAAACACATTTCCACAAAACCATTATGTAACATTGGCTATTGACTATAGCAACCACCTACTGATAGCAGCAAACTGTCCCAAGTTGGAATTTGGTATAGGAAATGGACAAATCAAAGAGGTACAGATATAATCTGAAGTAGGTGAGAGCATTATACTAATGCTGGTTTTCTATAAACATAAATTATTATGTTTATATAAAAATAACATGGAACACTGTGTGCTGGTTAGTTTTAACTTTCCACTGACTTGACCTAGAATCAGCTAAGAAGAGGCTAAATGAGGAATTATTCAGATTGGTTTGACCTATGACATTGTTTGTGGGAGATTGTTAATTGACGTGGGAAGACCCAGCCCACTGTGGGCAACACCATTCCTTAGACAAGGGGTCTTGAACTGTACCATACAGGAGAAAGCTGGATGACAGCAAGCAACAGGGAAGCATGGGACATCCATTTCTCCCTGTCCTCCACTACAGATTGATGTGACTCCTGCTTGGGTTCCTACATTCACTTCTTTGTGGTGACAGAGTGTGACCTAGTTTGTAGGACAGACAGACACTCTTTCCTGTATTGTTTTTGGTCAGGATATTTGTCAAGGCAACAGAAATAGAATTAGAAAACTATGTGAAGGGTGTGGAGATTTTCTATTCCATCTTTGCATTCTTTCTATAAACCTCATTTTTTTCAAATAAAAAAAATTTTTAAAGCTCTTTGAAATTCAGCTTTTTACACCCTTTATTGTTTCCAAATGTTCCCTGGTCTAAATGAAGGGATTCCAAACATATATGTAAGCCTCTGGTTTTATTTAAAATATAAAGTGTGATTCTCATCCTGTGATTCTAAAACTTTGTATGAAATATTTATGCACACTTAGAAGTCACTCTTTATGCTCTGATAGGAACTCCATGAGTAGAGAAAACATTGCAGTGAAAACCAAAAAACTATTTATATAAAATAATAGCAAAGATTTGAAATTATGCTTGAGTTAGAAAATTCTCTGGAAGATACAAGGCAAAACCATCAATGGGTGGTAATTTTGGAATGAATTGTTTTTGGATGAACTAAGTTAAGATGCTTCCAGCACAACTCTGAGTGGCCAGACTGTGCTATAATCATGAAGCTCATGAAGGCATATGGGTTGCCCTGGAACAGCTATACCTGAGAACATGTAGTCAACATTTAATGACTTCCTATTGTTGAAAAGAAATAGAACTGGTGGGATGGCTCAATGGCAAGAGTTCTTGCTTCACAAGCATGAGGACCTGAGTTTAGATCCTAGAATCCATATAAAAAGCCAGGTGTGACCATGTGTGGACCTGTAACCTCAGTGCTATGGTAGGTGGAGACAGTAATCAAGAAATTGCCCCACAGACATGCCTACAGGGGTAAGCAGATTTTTCTGTGTCCCAGCAGCTGCTCCGAAATAACCATACAGAAACTTATTAGCTGTGCTAATAGCTTAGCTTATTCCTAGGCAACTCTTATAACAAATTAACCCATTTTTATTAATCTATGTGCTGCCCCAAGTCTTATTTACCTCATCTATGAATTTCCCACATTCCTTCTTCTGTGTCTGGAGCCTAGCTGGGGACTTCATACCCCTCTCTTCTTACCAATATTCTCTCTGCCTTAAAATTCCTACCTAGGGAAGCTGGTAACCTAGGCCAAAGCCAGCCTGAGACAAGGAACTCCACCTTGAGCAACAATTCCACAGGAGTGGGACTGAACCAGCTACCTAGGACAGAGTGGGCCTGAGGAAACAAGCTCCATGGGAGCAGAAGCCAGGTGCCAATCCATTCCCAGGAGCCAATCCAGTCCCAGGACACTGGCAGACCAGGATTGGGCCAGCGACCTGATCCAGAGTCAATAATATCCACCGGAACAGGTACAGGGGAGTAACTTCTGAGCAAGTGAGCCAGAGCCAGAGTCCCCTGAGAGTCCAGATGTGAATCTGGACCTTCAAGGGAGTAGACCTAAGTCAGGAACCCTGTGGGTCTGGGTGTGAGTCTAGGACCTCCCAAGAACTAGGCCTGAGCCAGGACTTCTGCCAGTCTGGGTGTGAATCTGGGACCTCCTAGGGAGTAGGCAGGAACCAGAGATCTCTGTGGGGCCAAGCAGGAGTCTGGGACCTCAGAAAGAGTAGGCCTGAGCCAGGACCTCTTTGGGTCTGGGCATTAGTCTGGGACACCAAAAGGAATGGGCAGGAAGCTGGAACCTCTGCAGGTCTGAGCATGAATCTGGGACTTCTGAGGGAGTAAGCCTGAGCCAGGTCCTCTGCAGTTCTGGGCACACCTGAGCCTGGGAACTCTGAGGCAGCAGACCAGAGCCAGAAACCTTTGCAGGACCAAATCCAAGCCAGGGACTTCAGCAGGAGGGGATCCAGACCAGGATTTACAGAAACAGGTCAAAGCCAATAACTAGGCCAAAGTAGGCCTGAGAGAGCAAACTTCAAGGGAGCAGAGCAAAGCACAGGCGTGTAGGATAAAAGCTATGCCCATATTCCCAAATATTGTTTATAAATGTTCTTTTACATTTAAAGGGGGATATGATATAGATATGAATAATTTGCATTGGTATGGATTTTGCTTTGTTGATATAAATTTAAGGTCAATTTTGTTATATGTATATGTATTTCTGATCTTGATTAAGGTATTGTGATTGTGTAGTTTATTTAAAAATGTAATGTATAATTAAAAATATAGGTTGTTAATCGATAATCATTGATAATAGTCAAGCTTGTAGTCATGTTAGTTAGGTTTTCTAGATATATAGAGGTATATTTCAGTTAGATAGACATTCTTCATATCTCTCAAAGACTACCGAATATGGCATTTTAAATGTTTTAATAACTTAGGGCTTTTCATGACAATGAGACACATCTGCTCCTGGCAGCACCAATCTACTTCAAGAGAAAGATGGGCATCGAAGAGGCTCCTTAGCCACTTGGGCAGGAAAGTGCTCTTGCCTGGACTGTTGCATAAACTGGACACAAAGAACCCACAGAGAGAAGACTACTGAACTTGCCTAAAGGTGAGATGATCCTTCAGGGTTCCTGATTCATAAAAGACTCTGAAAAACATGTTGCAGGACACAGAAGAAAGTGACTGAACTGGCTTTAAGATTTCCTGTTTCATGGAAGTGTCTACTGAATACTGTGGGCCTGTAGGCTAAAGATGGATGCCCCAATGGTAAGAACTTTGGGTGACTGTACAGGCAGCAAGATGTCTCTGTCATTTCTAGAGTTTTGGAAGTTGCTTACGTCTTGTTTACTTAGATAATGTTATATGCTTCTGGAGCCTTTAATGGAGTTGGAGAATAGATAGATAGTTATAGTTTTCCATTGTTATGATAAAAGATAAAATAGATATAAATATTGTGACTGTAATTCTTGCTTGATAACTGTTTTGTTGTATGTAATTTTACTATGTTAAAGTTAAAGCCTTCCTTTTTGTTTAAACAGAAAAAGGGGAAATGGTGTAGGAGGTTTTTCTGTATTTGTGTTGCTTTCATTGGTGAATAAAGAAAACTGCCTTGGCCTTTAGATAGAGCAGAAATCAGGTAGGTGGAGTAGACAGAACAGAATGCTGGGAAGAAGGTAGTGTGGCAGACACCATGGTCCTCCTGCCTGAGACTGATGCTGGTTAAAAGCTTTCCCGGTAATCCACGACTTTGTGGTAAACACAGATCAATAGAAATGGGTTAGATCAAGAGTGAGAGTTGGCCAAGAAGAGGCTAGATATAATGGGCAAGGCAGTAATTTAATTAATACAATTTCCATGTGATTATTTTGGGTGTAAGCTAGCCAGGTGCCCAGAATGTGGCCCGCTGGCCTCAATACTACACAGGAGTGCTGAGATAACTCCAGGAACACAGAGTAACCAACACGGTAACTAGAACTGTGGCACTAACTGTACCACAAGGAACAACCATCTGAGCTTTGGAGTCTTTGACACCTAGATTATTCAACAGTATCTCAGATAGCCCCAACCACATCTATTAGAGGAAAAGATGAGTAGAAAGGGTAAGAACACATGCAATACCACAAAAAGCAACACAGCACCAGTAAAACCTATAAACCCTACAACAGCAAGACCTGAACAACCAAATATAGATGAAGCATAAGAAAATGACCTAAAAATATCTTCGAGAGAATGTTTGAAACTCTTAAAGAGGAAATGAGAAATTTCCTTAAAGAAATGGAGGAAAAGAAAAACAAAAAAATTGGAAGACATCAGCAAATCCCTCAAAGAAAACCAAGAAAAAGAAATCAAACATATGAAAGAAACTATTCAGGACTTGAAAACTGAAATAGAGAGAATAAAGAAAACATAAGCTGAGGGAATTATAGAAACAGAAATTGGTGTAGGAGGGTCCTTCTGTATTTGTGTTGCTTTCATTGGTGGAATAAAGAAACTACCTTGGCCTTTTGATAGGGCAGAACTTAGATAGTCAGGGAAAAGATATCTTAATGCTGGGAGAAAGAAGGCAGGCAGAGAGAGCTGTCATGGAGCCTCCAGATCAGACATACTGAATTTTTCCTGGCTAGCCATGACCTCATGGTGAACACAGATTAATAGAAATGGTTTAGATCAAGATGTGAGAGCTGGCCAAGAAGAGGCTAGATATAACGGGCCTGGCAGAAATTTAATTAATACAATTTCTGTGTGGTTATTTCGGGGGTTAAGCAAGCCAGGCAGTGGGTCACAGCCTGCTCCTTCTACAACAAGAAATCATGAGAAAACAATCAGGAACCAAAACCACAAGCATGATCAGAAGAATACAAGAGATGGAAGAGAGAATCTCAAGTGCTGAAAATACAATGGAGGAACCAGACTCATCAGTTAAAGAAAACATTAAATCTAACAAAAGCTTAACCCAAAATATCCAGGAAATATGGGACACCATGAAAAGGCCAAATCTAAGAATAATAGGTATAGAAGAAAGAGAAGTTCAACTCAAAAGCACAGAAAATATATTTTAAAAAATCATAGAAGAAAACTTTCCCAACCTAAAGAAAGATATGCCTATGAAGATACAAGAAGCTTACAGAACACCAAATAGGCTGGATCAAAAAAAAAAAAATGTCCTCTCACCACATAATAATCAAAACACTAAACATACAGAGTTAAGATAGAATATTAAGAGCTGCAAAGGAAAAAGGCCAATTAACATATAAAGGTAGACCTATCAGAATTACACCTGAGTTCTCATTGGAGACAATGAAAGCCAGAAGGTCCTGGTCAAGTGTTATGCAGACATTAAAAGACCATGGATGCCAGCCCAGACTACTATACCCAGCAAAACTTTCGATCACCATAGAAGGACAAAACAAGATATTCCATGACAAAATTAGACTTCACCAATACCACGCCACAAACCCAGCCCTAAAAAACTACTAGAAGGAAAACTCCAACCCAAGGAAGTTGGCTACACCAACAAAAACACAGACAACTGATGGTCCCATGGCAGCAAATCCCAAAGAAGGGAAAACGAACAAATTAACATCACTGACAAGGAAAAGTAAATTAATAGGAGATAGCAATCACTGGTCATTAATATCCCTTAATGTAAATGGACTCAACTTACATATAAAAGGGGACAGGCTAACACATTGGATATGAAAACAGAATCCATTCTTCTTCTGCATATAAGAAACACATCTCAACCTCAAAGACAGAGATCATCTCAGAGTAAATGGTTGGGAAAAAATATACCAATGAAATGGACCTAAGAAACAAGAAGGTATAGCTATCCTGATATCTAACAAAAAAGACTTCAAGCTAAAATCAGTCAAAAGAGACAAAGAAGGTCATTTCATATTAGTCACAGGAAAAATCCATCAAGAGGAAATCTCAAAACTGAACATCTATGCCTCAAATACAAAGGTACCCTCATATGTCAAAGAAACACTTCCAAGGCTTAAATCATACATTAAACCCCACAAACTAATAGTGGGAGACTTTAACACTTCCCTCTCAACACTGGACAGGTCAATCAGATAAAAAATGAACGGATAAATAAAAGAACTAACAGATGTTATAACTCAAATGGACTTAACAGACATCTATAGAATATTCCATCCAAAAAGAAAAGAATATGCCTTCTTCTCAGCACCTCATGGAACCTTCTCAAAAATTGGCCACATACTCAGTAACAAAACTAACCTCAACAAATACAAAAAAATTGGAATAACCCAATGTACCTTATCAGATTACCATGGTTTAAAACTACAAGTCAACAACAATACTAATTCCAGAAAACCCACAAACACATGGAAATTATACAGTGAGTCAAAAAAGAAATAAAGGGAGAAATTAAAGACTTCCTAAAATTCAAATGACCACACAACATACCCAAATTTATGGGACACAATGAAAGCAGTGTTAAGAGGAAAGTTCATAGCACTAAATGCCTACATAAAGAAGCTGGAAAAATCCCACACTAGTGAATTAACAGAACATTTGAAAACTTAGAACTAAAAGAAGCAAACTCACCTAACAGAACTAGATGGCAGGAAATAATCAATTTGAGAGCTGACATCAACAAAATAGAAACAAAGAAAACAATACAAAGAATCAATGAGACAAAGAGTTGGTTCCTCAAGAAAATCAATAAAATAGACAAACCCTTATCCAAACTAACCAAAGGCAGAGATATTTTGTTAATATTCAAATTAACAAAATCCAGAAGTGTAAGGAGGACATAACAACGGACATAGAGGAAATCCAGAGAATCATCAGGTCATATTTTGAAAACCTGTACTCCACAAAATTGGAAAACTTAAATGAAATGGATGAATTTCTGGACAAATATAACTGCTGAAAAAATAGAAACAGTCATCAAAGGTCTCCCAACCAAAAAGAAGCCCAGGACCAGATGGTTTCAGCTCAGAATTCTACAAGACTTTCAAAGAAGAACTAATACCAATACTTCTCAAATTGTTCCACACAATAGAAACAGAAGGAACATTGCCAAACCCTTTTTATGAAGCTACAATTACCCTGATACCCAAACCACAGAAAGACAATACTAAGAAAGAGAATTACAGAACAATCCCACTCATGAGCATTGATGCAAAAATACTAAATAAAATACTGGCAAATCTAATCCAAGAACACATCAGAACCATCATCCACAATAATCAAGACGGCTTCATCCCAGAGATGCAGGAATGGTTCAACATATAAAAATCTGTCAACGTAACCCAGCATATAACCAAACTGAAAAATAAAAACCACATGAGCATCTCATTAGATGCCAAAAAAGCCTTCAACAAAATTCAACATCCCTTCATGATAAAGGTCTTGGAGAGATCAGGGATACAAGGAACATACCTAAACATAATAAAGGCAATATACAGTAAGCCAACAGCCAAATTCAAACTAAATGGAGAGAAACTCCCAGCAACCCCAATGCAATCAGAAACAAGAAAATGTTTTCCACTCTCTCCATATCTATTCAATATAGTTCTTGAGGTCCTAGCTAGAGCAATAAGACACCAAATGGAGATCAAAGGGATACAAATTGGAAAAGAAGAAGTCACACTCTCACTGTTTGCTGATGATATGGTAGTTTACATAAGCAATCCCAAAAATTCTACCTAGGAATTTCAACAACTCATAAACACTTTCCGTAATGTAGCAGGATACAAGATTAACTCAAAAAAATCAGTAGCCCTCCTGTACACAGATGATAAAAGGGTTGGGGAAGAAATAAGAGAAACAACACCCTTTACAATAGCCACGAATAGCATAAAATATCTCGGAGTAGCTCTAAGTAAACAAGTGGAAGACTTCTATGACAAGAACTTTAAATTTTTGAAGAAAGAAATTGAAGAAGAAAAGTGGAAAGATCTCCCATGCTCTTGAGTAGGCAGAATTAACATAGTAAAAATGACAATCTTAGCAAAAGCAATCTACAGATTCAATGCAATGCCCATCAAAATGCCAGCAAAATTCTTCACAGACCTAGAAAGAACAGTACTCAACTTCATATGAAAAAGCAAAAAACCCAGGATAGCTAAAACAATCCTGTACAATAAAAGAACTTCTGGGGAGGTCCAGA
>PVIU01025166.1:0-24211 GCA_004026605.1 Ondatra zibethicus
CCCATCCATCCATCCATCCATCCATCCATCCATCCATCCATCCATCCATCCATCCATCCATCTTCCCATCCATCCATCCATCCATCCATCCATCCATCCATCCATCCACTCACTTATCTATCGAATTAATCATCCATTCATTCATCTACTCACCCATCCATACTTGTGGAAAGCTACTGGAATGGGAAATGAGTCAATGAGTGAGAATTATTTTTTTCAGTCACCTCTAAGAGACTCCCAGATTGGCTGGTGAAACAGATTCTGGAGGACCAGGGAATAAGAAGTATTAAAGGGTGAGCAAGGGGCCCTGCTCCTAGACCAGGAGATCCATCCAGACGGGTAAGTGTGTACCTAACTGGCCAGCCAGATGCCCCAGGAACAGAGTACAGGCACCCTCAACCTCCTAAACTTTCTGGACATTCAGTGGGACTTCTCCCTGGCTACTGGCTTCCTCTACCTATTCCATCCCAACAATCCCACCCATTTATCTGCAAGGTCCTTGGCCAGCAAGTGGCCCTGACCCAGTACCAGTCATCCATCTGGAGGGGGTCCTTAGATCCACCACCACAGCCTACTTCAGGGGGAGAGGATCTGAGAGCCAACTCCAGTACTGAGGGGACCTAAAAGAGGGCAGAACAAGAAAAATCCCCAAGTACACAGATAGCCACAGCAAAAATTGGATCAAGCCACAGAGACTCTCCTGACCGCAATCGAAGGAAGAGATGGGCAGGCACCAATGCAAGAATTCCTCTAACAACCTGAAAAGCAACATGATAACACCAGAATCCAGTGGATATGCAACAGGCAGACTTGAACAACATAATCCAGAAGAAGTAGAAGAAATCGACATTAAATGTAACATTATGAAAGTGATAGAGATCATTAAAGAGGATGTGAAAAATATCTTTAAAGAAATGGATGAGAAGACTAACAAAATGTTAGCAGAAATAAATAAATCCATCAAAGACACCCTAGAAAACCAAGAAAAAGCAATCAAACAAGTAATGGAAATAGTTCAAGACTTGAAAACTGAAATGGAGACAATGAAGAAAACACAAACCGAGGGATGGCTGGATATGGAAAATCTGGGTAAATGAACAGGAACTACAGAGACAAGTATAACAAACAGAATACAAGAGATAGAAGAAAGAATCTCAGACACTGAAGATACAATAGAGAAAATAAACTCATTGATCAAAGAAAACAACAAATCCAACAAATCCTTTAACACAAAACATCCAGGAAATCTGGGACACCATGAAAAGACCAAACCTAAGAATGATAGGGGTAGAAGAAGTACAGCTCAAAGGCCCAGAAAATATATTCAACAAAATTATAGAAGAAAACTTTCCCAACCTAAAGAAGGATATTCCTATGAAGGTACAAGAAGCATACAGAACACTGAATAGACTGGATCAAAAAAAAATCCCCTCGCCATATAATAATCAAAACACAAAACATACAGAATAAAGAAAGAATATTAAAAGCTGCAAAGGAGAAAGGTCAAGTAACATATAAAGGTAAACCTATCAGAATTACACCTGACTTCTTATGGAAACCATGAAAGCCAGAAGGTCTTGGATACATGTGCTGCAGACACTAATAGACCAGGGATGCAAGCCCAGACTACTATACCCAGCAAAACTTTCTTTCGCCATCAATGGAAAAAACATGATATTCCAGCATAAAAACAAATTTAAGTAATGCATAGCCACAAACTCAGCCTTACAGAAAGTACTAGAAGGAAAACCACAACAAAAGGAAGCAAACAACACCAATAATAACACTGACATCTAACAACCCTCCACCAGCACAACTCAAAGAAGGGAAACACACAAACTCTACCACAAAAAAAAAATAACAGGAGTTAACAACCACTGGTCATTAATATCACTTAATATCAATGGACTCAATTCAACTATAAAAAGGCACAGATTAAGAGAATGCATACGAAAACAGGATCTAACATTCTGCTGTTTACAAGAAACACACCTCAACCACAAAGACAGACATTATCTCAGAGTAAAGGATTGGGAAAAGGTTTTTCAATCAAACGGCCCTAAGAAACAAGTGGGTGTGGCTATACTAATATCTAACAAAATTGACTTCAAACTAAAATCAATCAAAGGAGATGGAGATGGACACTTTATACTCATAACAGGAATAATTCATCAGGATGAAGTCTCAATCCTGAATATATATGCCCCTAATATAAACGCACCCACATATGTAAAAGAAACATTACTAGAACTCAAAGCACACATCAAAAACCACACACTAAGTGCAGGAGATTTCAACACTCCTCTCTCACAAATGGACAGGTCAACCAGACAGAAACTTAACAGAGAAATAAGAAAACTAACAGATGTAATGAATCAAATGGACTTAATAGACATTTATAGAGCATTCCACCCAAAGAGGAAAGAATATACCTTCTTCTCAGCATCTCATGGAACCTTCTCGAAAATTGATCACATACTTGGTAACAAAGCAAACCTCCACAGATACAAAAAAACTGGAGTAACCACCTGTGTCTTATCGGATCACCATGGAGTAAAGTTATAATTTAACAACAATTCCACCCCCAGAAAGCCTACAAACTCATGGAAACTGAACAGTCACTAAAACACTCCTGGGACAAGGAAAAAATAAGAAAGAAATCAAAGTCTTCCTTGAATTCAACAAAAATAAAGACACAACATACCCAAACCTATGGGACACTATGAAAGCAGTGCTAAGAGGAAAGTTCATAGCACTTAGTGCCCACATAAAGAAAATGGAGAAAGCACACATTAGTGACTTAACAGCACACCTGAAAGCTCTAGAAAAAAGAAACAGACTCACCCAGGAGGAGTAGAAGACTGGAAATAATCAAACTGAGGGCTGAAATCAACAAAAGAGAGACACAGAAAACAATCCAAAGAATCAATGAAACAAAGAGCTGGTTCCTTGAGAAAATCAACAAAATCGACAAACCCCTATTCAAACTAATCAAAGCATGGGGAGAGAACACTCAAATTAACAAGATCAGAAATGAAAACGCAGACATAACAACAGACACTGAGGAAATTCAGAGAATCATTAGGTCTTAGGTCTTACTACAAAAGCCTGTATGCCACAAAATTGGAAAATGTAAAAGAAATGGACAGTTTTTTTAGATAAATACCACATACCAAAATTAAATCAAGACTAGGTGAACAATTTAAATAGATCTACAAGATCAACCCAAAAAAATCAGTAGCCCTCCTATACACAAAGGATAAAAAGCAGAGAGGGAAATCAGAGAAACATCACCTGTTATGATAGCCACAAATAGCATAAAGTATCTTGGGGTAATACTAACCAAGGAAGTGAAAGATTTATTTGACAAGAACTTTAAGGCCTTGAAGAAAGAAATTGAAGAGGATACAAGAAAATGGAAGGATCTCCCATGCTCCTGGATTGGTAGGATCAATATAGTAAAAATGGCAATTCTACCAAAGGCAATCTATAGATGCAATGCAATCCCCATCAAAATCGCAACAAAATTCTCCATAGACCTTGAGAGAACATTAACTAACTTTATATGGAAAAACAAAAAGCCCAGGATAGCCCAAACAATCCTATACAATAAAGGAACTTCTGGAGGCATTGCCATCCCTGACTTCAAACTCTATTACAGAGCTACAATAATGAAAACAGCCTGGTTTTGGCATAAAAACAGAGATGTTGACCAATGGAATCGAATCGAAGACCCGGGTCTTAATTCACAAACCTACTAACACCTCATATTTGACAAAAACTAAAATTATACAATGGAAAAAAGAAAGCATCTTTAACAAATGGTGCTGGCATAACTGAATATCAACCTGTAGGAGAATGAAAATAGACCCTTATCTATTACCATGCACAAAATTCAAGTCCAAATGGATTAAAGACCTCAATATAAATCCAACCACACTGAACCTGATAGAAGAGAAAGTGGTAAGTAGCCTGCAATACATGGGCACAAGAGACCACTTCCAATGTATACCCCAGTGGCACAGACAATAAGAGCAACAATGAATAAATGGGGCCTCCTGAAACTTAGAAGCTTCTGTAAAGCAAAGGACACAGTCATTAAGATAAAAAGGCATCCTACTGAATGGGAGAAGAACTTCACCAACCCCACATCAGACAAAGGTCTGATCTTTAAAATATATAAAGAACTCAAGAAACTAGACACTAAAATTCTAAATAACCCAATTAAAAAGTGGGGTAATGATCTGAACAGAGAATTCTCAACAGAAGAAGTTCAAATGGCCAAAAGACACTTAAGGTCATGTTCAACTTCCTTAGAAATCAGGGAAATGCAAATCAAAACAACTTTGAGATACCATCTTACACCTGTCAGAATGGCTAAAATCAAAAACACCAATGTTAGCCTATGCTGGAGAGGATGTGGAGTAAGGGGAACACTCATTCATTGCTGGTGGGAATGCAAACTTGTGCAACCACTTTGGAAATCAGTGTGGCGGTTTCTCAGGAACTTGGGAATCAACCTACCTCAGGACCCAGCAATACCACTCTTGGGAATATACCCAAGAGATGCCCAATCATATTACAAAAACATTTGTCCAACTATGGTCATAGCAACATTATTTGTAATAGCTAGAACCTGGAAACAACCTAGGTGCCCCTCAATGGAAGAATGGATAAAGAACGTGTGGAATATATACACATTAGAGTACTACTCAGCGGTAAAAAAACAATGATATCTTGAATTTTGCATGCAAATGGATAATAGAAAACACTATCCTTAGTGAGACAACCCAGACCCAAAAAGATGAATATGGTATATACTCACTCATTAGTGGACTCTACCTATAAACAAAGGACATTAAGCCTATAGTTCACAAGCCTAGAGAAGCCTAGCAAGGTGAACCCAAAGAAAAACATATATAGATCCTCCTGGAAATTGGCCGCAAACAAGATCACTGGGCAAAAGGTGGAAGCATGGGGGTGGGGGTAAGAAATGGAGGTGGGGTTAGTGGAAGGGGAGGGGGGAGGGAAAAGGGAGAAGGGAAGGACTGGGGAGAGCTTGGGGGAGTGCGAGGGGGAGATGGAGGAAGGGTGGATATTGGAGCAGGGAAGAAGATATCTACATTAAGGGAGCCATTTTAATGTTGGCAAGAGACTTGGCTCTCTAGAAGGCATCCCAGGTGTCCACGGTGATGTCCCCAGCTAGGTCCTTGGGCGGCAGAGGAGAGGGGGCCTGAACTGGCCTTGTCCCATAGTCACACTGATGAGTATCTTGAATATCACCATAAAATTTCGCCCTATGTATGGAGATAGAGACAGAGACACGTATCCACATCAGAGCAATGGACTGAGCTCCCAAGGTCCAGTTGAAAAGCAGAAGGAAGGAGAAGATGAGCAAGGAAGTCAAGACCGCGAGGGGTTGGTCCACCCAATGAGACAGTGTGCCTGATCTAATGGGAGCTCACCAAATCCAGCTGGACCGGGACTGAATGAACATGTGATCAAACCAGACTCTCTGAATGTGGCTGCCAATGGGGGCGGACTGAGAAGCCATCAATAATGGCACTGAGACCTGTCTCTTCTGCATGTATTGGCTTTTTGGAACCTAGTCTATTTGAATGTACACCTTCCTAGGCTGGGATGGAGGAGGGAGGGCCTTGGACTTCCCACAGAGCAGGGTACCCTGCCCTCTCTTAAGACTGGAGGGGGAGGGAAGAGGGTTAGTGGGGGAGCAGGAGGGGAATGAGAGAAAGGGAGGAAGTATAAATTTTTGAATGGAAAAATTTAAAAAAAAGTCTTAAAATAGATGACTTAAAGTCTTGAGACTGTATAAACTTGCAACTGGTGATAAAAAAAGATAAAGTATTTTTTTTCTTCTTTTTCCTCGCCAAGTAACTTTAAAGCAGAATTTTCATCATATTGGGTTAAGTAATATTTTTCTACAACTAAGAACAAGAAAGTGAATGAAAAGATGCCAGTTATCTCTCAGTGCTCTAGGAGTCCATGCTTCCTTCTGGGAGCTACCCTCCCAGAACACATCTCCATGGGGAGAAGGAGCTAAGGAAGCTGGTGCTGACACCATATTCCTTATCTTTGGTCAAAGATAACATGGATTGAACTTCTTATAACAGTGTAATCTAATGAGCCAAATAATTCTCACAACTGTTAAAATTCTGTTACATTTCAAATGGGCATATCAAATGGTTTTAGAATTTGATTTTTAAAACTGTATTCTATCATGACAAGTTTCCATACAGAAGTTTTTTTTCATAATCAATTTATAAATTTTTCCAGGAGCTGTAACCAATAAATCAGCCATCAGACCCTTTGCTATAGAGCACAAATGTTGCCACTGCCAAGGAGACAAGACTGCCACACGCCTGCCTTTCTATATATTCTTTGATGTCCCCATGCTTATGATGGGCTACAAGGCTGATTATATTCATGGAGTTATAGGGACTATAAAAACAGTGACAAGTATATAGCCATGTACAGAATACCTAAAATGAAATATTTTCACTGTGCTCTTCAATACTGGCTGGTGACAGAGCTCAGAGAATGCTAAGCTCTTGTATTATTTATGATGGACATGGCTACTTTTATACATATTAGACACTATCTAAGAGGGGAAAACCAATTATTTTGTTATCTGACTTTTGTATTGAATGAACTCTTCAAGTTGATTACCTAAGACACCGCATACTATTAGTGTGTGATGCTCAGAGGTAAATGTGAGATGTCTTCCTTGATTGTTTTCCCTCTTAATTTCTGATGTAGGATCTCTCACTGAAGCTGGAGCTCACAGATTTAACTAGACTGGCTGGCCAGTGAGTTCCAGGGATCTTCCTGTTTCTACTGCTCCATTACTAGGACTAGAGACTTGTACAAATATGGCTGTCTATTTACATGGGTGCTGAGAGATGACCTCAGGTTCTTGTGATTGAACACTTTTACCAACTAAGCCCTCTTCTCAGTCCTACCAGGATAATTGTGTGTGTGTGTACACATGTGTATGTACACATGTGTATGAATGTATGCACATTCATGTAAATAAATGTAGATGCACACATCCCATAATGTGTAGAGGTCAAAGGACAACCTTGTGTACTAATCCTTGCCTTCTACCATCCATGTCCCAATGATATAGGTCAGAGAGTGACAAAGAACACCAGATGACCTTCTTAGCTTCTGTGTATATGTACAGGCATGTATACATGCATACAACACACACACACACACACACACACACACACACACACACACACACACACACATATATATATATATATATATATATATATATATATATATATATATATATATATATACTCACCTATGTCACACACATGCAGACACACACACAGACACACACACTGGAAAAGGTGACAAAGGCCTCTCTAAGAGAGTGCAGCTGAGGACACGCTCTGGAGAACAGGCCTATTTCCACAGCACACTCACTACCCTTCCTTCATGCATCTTACTCCAGAAAGCAAACAGCTGTTTACACTCTGGATAAAAATCAAACTGCAACCTTCCCGGTCCCCACTGGACTGTGACTCCTGGAGGGTAACTGTGTGCTCCATGTCTGCTTTACAGGTTTACAGGTACTTAACAATGTGGCTGTCACAGATCCATAACTACCTAGCTGCTAAATATTCAATTATCAAATGCAATAGAGGCCAAAGAAATCTTTCTTTGTTTTTTTCTGTTATACATTTTAATGAAAACAGAACTAACTCACTTTCCCCTTCCCTTTCTTCTCTTTACTCTCTCCAGGTACCTTCCCTCCAAGCCCTCCTTTGCCCCTCAGTGTAGACAGAAGTTTCTGTCCCACCAGGTACAATAGTCATTCAGTCCCAAAGAAACACACAGAGCTTATATTAATTATAAACTCTTTGGCCTATTAGCTCAGGCTTATTATTAACTAGCTCTTACAACTTAAATTAACCCATAATTCTTGTCTGTGTTTAGCCACATGGCTTGGTACCTTTTCTCAGTGAGGCACCTTGCTTCCTCTGTGTCTGACTGGTAACTGACCTCTGACTTTCCTCTTCCCAGAATTCTCCTAGTCTGGTTGCCCCACCTATACTTCCTGCCTGGCTACTGGTCAATTGGTGTTTTATTAAACCAGGGTTTCTCTGTAGCTTTGGAGCCTGTCCTGGAACTAGCTCTTGTAGACCAGGCTGGCTTCAAACTCACAGATATCCACCTGCCTCTGCCTCCCGAGTGCTGGGATTAAAGGCATGCACCACCACCGCCTGGCTAAACCAATAAGTTTTTATTCAGAGTGTAAACAGTTCTTTGCTTTCTGGAGTAAGATGCATGAAGGAAGGGCAGCGAGTGACAAATCTTTACAGTGTACAAGAGCATTATTCCACAACATTTTCCTTTTTTTCTTTTCAAAACAAGAAGCCTGAATCTGATCTCCTTTGTTTAGCTTTTTTTCTTATCATTATCTGTAACAACTTGTAATGAACAATCTAAACAACAACAAACATCCATAATCCATTTTTTGGAAATGTGGGTATAGTTTTCTAGGATACTTCCTGCTGATTGGGGGCACTAATAATCTTTTGGGGACCCAAAGAAAATTTAGGATTATGATCAAGTCCTCACTGGAGTATTCTGTGAGGCTGGATTGTCTCAGCCAACAGTCTTGAAACTGTTCTGGACATAGAACTCAGAGGAAACTGCAGCAGAGGTACTCTAAAACATTGGGCCAACTGGGTCATCTGCTCCTAACAGAAACTTTTCAGGGGAACTTCCTTGATCAAACCTTATTTTTCTTAACTCAGAATAAATCTTATTTCCTGAAAACCTCTTCTCCAAAGTAAGAAAAGCAAAACCTCCTCTCCAAAGTAACATATCTTTTGACTTAAATTTTGAAGTCAAGGCATTTTCAAAATATACAGTTTGGATTAATCCAGCAGCATTTATAATCAAATGCCTTTTAACAGTTGCTGCTCCTTTCTCAGCAGTCAAACAATTCAAAAACAACACAGTAACATACAGTATTCAGATTCCCTGTGTATTTACCATCTTTACGTGGCTTTTTTTAAACTCTATTTCTTTTATTTTTACTTTTTAATTTTTGGTTTTTTGAGACAGGGTTTCTCTGTGTATCTTTGTCTGTCATGGAACTCACTCTGTAGACCAGGCTGGGTTCAAACTCATGAAGATCTTCCTACCTCTGCCTTCCAAGTGCTGGGATTAAAGGCATGTGCCATTACACCCAACAACTCTATTTCTTTTTTTAAAAGAACTTTCTCTATCCTTTTTCTTTTCTCTCCCAAGCCTATATATATCTTTAAACACGCTGTAAACTGTTTAGAGATTTTCTTCTTTTATTCCCTGTCTGAATTGGTCTTTACTGTATTTCTCTATCTTTTTCTGAGCACATGAGTCTTAAATCTGCTAAGCAGCACGGCTAGGATTAAAGCTATGGTTTTTGGTGGTTGGTTCTACCCTATTCCTTATCTTCTGAGAGTCTAGCTTCAAGGTGCAGGTACTGAAGAGAGCCATGTATATTGCCACAACTCTGTGGAGTTTCAAGGTCCCTGCCACCACCGAGAAGCCTGCCATCAATGCTCATAAACACCATTTAAAGTGTTTGGTGGCAGGGCCTCTAGAAAAGGAGCTGTGAGGTTTTTGCAGCTAAAGTTGAGTCAGAAAGCCTCTCTTAAGAGCTCTCTCAGAGCTGTGACTCTGCTTGCCTCTTGCAAACAGAGCCTACTGGTTTAAAGACAGTTACCAAGAAGCTGTGCTTGACTCTGTTCTTGTCTTTCTAGAATCCTTTCTTTTTAAGCTTTCTCAGGCTTTATGTGGAAATTCTTGCCAAATGTTTGGGCACCATTTGTAGACTAAAGTTTGTGTCCCACCTGGTCTTGCATCATTCAGTCCCAAAGAAACACACAGAGGCTTGTATTAATTATAAATTGTTTAGCCAATTTGTTCAGGCTTATTATTAACTAGCTCTTACAACTTAAATTAACCCATAATTCTTGTCTATATTTATCCACATGGCTTGGTACCTTTTCTCAGTATGGCATTCTCATCTTGTTTCCTCCGCATCTGGCTGGTGACTGACCTCTGCCTTTCCTCTTCCCAGAATTCTCCTAGTCTCATTGCCTCACATGTATTTCCTGCCTATCAGCATTTATCTTTACAGTGTACAAGAACATTTTCCTACAGCACCCCAGTACAAAGTAGTCAGTCCTAAAATCAGCTACTCCTTATTTTGACATAAGTTCCTTAAGCTTGTTATGAGACATCATTCTAAGCTTATCACCTTGTGTATAACTGTGTTTGTGTGCACATGAATTACTGAAGTTGAGTTTAATGGAACCCGAACTGGTTCCCAGTGTACATTAGGCACTTTGGAGGTAAAGGCTAAGCCATCTTTGTGTTTGGTTCATCATCATCAAGAGCTTTATAAATGTTGGTGATTTGAAGGGAAAATATTAAAAGTCTATAATCTGCAGCAATTCTTTTGACCTGGGTAGTGAAGATTGTAGCAGAACTTCTAGAATAAAAATGGGAAGGCTCTGAGGTTGATTTAGTGAAGCCCTAGTTCTGCTCTGAGTGGTCCTTCCTGGTCTTTAAGTGCTTTGTTCTGTACTGGAAGTTCAGAAAGCAGAAGCACCTCCATGGCGCCTGTAGGCAAAGACTGAGAGAGAGCCAAGGCTTCTGAGCCAGCAGACAGGGAGGCAGTCCAGCTTGTGATTCTAGCAGCTACCTTTCCTGTCTCTGTGACAAACTATCCCACAAGAGACAACTTAGGGAATGAGGGTTTGTTTGGGATGAAACATGAGAGCATAGTCCATCATGCAGGTGAAGGACTGCACAATGGCAGGAGCAGGGACTAGAGGGTCACAGTGTCCACAGTCAAGATGCAGAGAGAGATGAATGCTGGGGCCGACCTCCATTCTTATTTATGCCTCCTGGGCCCCCAGCCTAGAGAATGGCGCTGCCCATACTGAAGGTGGGTCTTCCCCTGTCGACACATTCTCATAACTACATTTGGATCCTGTGGAGTTGACAGTCCATATTAGCCACCACAGGGAGTCTGAACAAATTCTTCAGCTCTGAGTCCCTGTTTCCTCATGTGAGTAACAGTGTACAGCACTTACTTGCCTAATGATGTATGAGTAGAAGTAACTGATCTTAAGTTCCTCGTACATTTTAGGTGCTCGATAGTTAATTTTTAGTTTTACAATTTCCATCTGCAATAAATGAGTTCTTATTTTAACAATTTATAGAAAAGCATAACAATAATATTCTAAAAGTTAAAAAAAATATCACTATGAAAATCATCTTTTTACATTACACACTTCCATTGTGAATATACCCCGAAGGTGTTGGCCTCAAACACATTAGCTATACACACATATGCACTTGTGCATGTATATGTTCTGTAAATAAAATGGTTCTCAAACATGGTTCTACAACAGTGCTTCTTGTGGTCAGCTGTAACACAGAACTCTCTCTACCTTATAGTGTTATTCTTTAGCGTGAAAGTATCAAAATCACAACTGCTTCTCAGACCTGTGCTTTGAGGGTGTTTGTCATGGGCTGTGGGAAACCTTTCACATGGTATCTGGAGTCCCTGTGAGAGCTGTTCTCTGTGACCCTCATCCCAAGAACAGTGCTATAAAGGGATTCCTGGAAGATGTCTCTGAGGAACAGCCCAGGGATGACTACTGATGGTTCATTTCACACAGCTTGTGCTGCATGAACACTGCAGTGTTGGGTGAATTAGACACCTATCATAGTGGGTGACCTTTTGTCTCTGTCACATGGCTGGCTTCATTCTCAATTCTTGGTGCATTATATCAGAAAAATGACCTCGACTTGAAGGAACTGTAGGGATATGTATCATCTGAGTTGGCGTGTGTGTGTGTGTGTGTGTGTGTGTGTGAGAGAGAGAGAGAGAGAGAGAGAGAGAGAGAGAGGAAGAGAGAGAGAGGATGCGTGTGCAAAAGCATATGAGTATTGGTGTGAAGATACAAGTGGCCAACTTGCATGCCTGTATATGCATTTATTTGTGTCTATTTCTACATGCATGTTGTTGCATTGCACATTTGTGTCTTATATGTGAGTGCATGGTTGGAGGCTGATATATCCAGTAACCCAGAGGCTACTATTGTAAGGCAGGCGTCTCCATGAAAAACAGCAGCAGAAGAGAGTACTAGATGGAGATATGGAGGGGCTCTCAGTAGGCCTTGAACTTGACAAGCTCAGAAAGGGTGAAGGCTGCAGCTCTAGGGCTGGAAAGACAGGTGAAAGACAGAAGCACGTGCCTTTATAGCCACAGGACAGCATGGGCCCTGCTGTCGCTGGGTCAGGGGCATGATCACCCTTGACCTGGGCTGCACTGAGTGTTGAAAAGAGTGGACTGAGTACTTTGATGCATTCACACATTCCCAAGAGCTACCCTTGCCCATCTGAGACCTGCCTGGCCATCATCCTCTTCAATTTCCTCTCCTTGCAGCACAGAGAATGAGGTCACAGGGACAAGCAGGTACTCTGTGGGTGGGGACAGACTTTGGCGGATGTATCCTTGGAGGGCTGTGCTTCATCCCCTGCACTTGTACATCAACGAGACAGCAGAGTCAAACTGGCAAATGCAGGCCAAAAAAAATTGCAGTGCCCTAATCCTTCAACGCAGCAAACCCTCACTGAAGAGGCAAATTTCGTGTTATGCCGACTTCCTTATTTATTTTTATTTCAGAGAAAGCGGTTCAAAGAGTTCCTCGTTCAGCTGATGTTTTTATTCAAAATGGAATAGATCACATCCACTTTAATATACATATATGACAAGAAATAAGCTATATTTCATCTGCGAGGCCCTTGCTATTTCCTTCTCTCACAGATAATTCATTTTTGAGAATCATCATGTTGGTATCTAGGGACATTTATATAGCCAGGGAGATGAACAAACACCCCACCCCTGCTCTGGTGGAAAGCTTACAAATCAATCAAGGATCTGAACATCTACCGTGTCTCCCAGCTGTGTTTATTTCCCTCCAGGGTGCAACAAGCCTCTTGCTTTGGTTTCTGCTTCAGGATGGGAACACTTGACCCCCACCGCTCCAGCATCATTCATGCTGAGTTTGAAATGATCACCACTGTGTTGGTGTTGATGAGCTATTCAAGGACAAATGCTATAAAAATGGAGGCATGCAATCTAGGCATCTCTGCAGAGAGTGATGAGTCTTTCTGGTGTAAATATCCACCTCCAAAGCCTTCCAAAGGCAACAGGGAAAGTAAGCTTCTAGGAGCTGGAGAAATTGGAGCTAGGACATTCTTCTCTGTCAATTGACTGACATGAAGCGGCTGAGAAGGCAGCATGTAAGATGGCATTTCTCTGGAGAGAGAGCTTCGACAGGCTTTCATGAAGTATAAAGTGAAGGGGTGAACTTCCTCGTGTAGGTATGTGTTCGTGTGGTGTGTGTGTGTGTGTGTGTGTGTGTGTGTGAAAGAGAGAGAGAGAGAGGTGCATGTGTGAGTGTGGAGGTCAGAAGTCTAAACTGACTATTTTCTTCAGTAGCTCTTCACCTTGGTTTTTGAGACAGTCACTTCATTGGAATCTGGGCTCACTGAGCTAACTGTGCTGGCTGGGGCTCCAGGGATCTGCCAGTCCCTGCCGGCCTAGTGCTGCAGGGACAAGCACTCCACCACACAAAGTTTTAAACACAAGTACCAGGGATCAAAACCAGGTCTCCCGTGCTTGTGCGTCAAGTACTTGATGGAGCTGTTTCTACAGCCCCTTCCCAGCATGTTTGACTGAAATCACACGGTAACTCCTCCCTCAATGGCAGCCGCAGAGAACAACGTGCCTTGGAGGTGGTGGGCGTGTGTAGCAGGGCTGGAGGATGCATCCACATGGAGTTTTTCCCTGTGGTGACTCACCATCCTTGTGCTCCCAGAACATCATTATGGAGTATCATAATATATGTGCATTGCGTGTTTGGATCTTCTGTGCATTGACAGCTCTTTTGAAGTTTGGGTACCCTTTTAACCACCACTTCTTCTCAACAGTCACCATAGAAGTCACAAAGGTGCTGAGGAAAGGTATACTGAATGCAAGGAAACTAGCCAATGACCTCTGATCACATGCTGGGTACCACCTGTGTCATCTTACATACATTTGGAAGTGGAGACCAAATCTACATGTAAATGAAGAAATGGAGGTTTAGAACTTAGAGGTGGTAGCTTGGGCCTCCTACTGCGAAGGAGATGAAGTAAGGGGGTTGTCCAGGTTGAATTGGTGGCAGCTGAGGCTATCAGACTAGACCATCCTCATGTATAGACTTCAAGAGGCCCAGGCTGGTGGGCAGTAGAGTGGTGTGGAGGGAATTTTGGCTTTGTGGCCTCCAGAACCACCTTCTCATCCAGGCTCTGGGGGCAACTGCAGAAGCACCTGCTTTTAACAGTGAGGAACGTCTCTGTGGCCATGAGGCATGTGGAGTGAGAGCACTGGTGTCTTTGAAGACACAGTCTTACTGTGATAGCGTTGGAGCAAATAGAAGTTCTTCCGAGCAGCCTGGAGAGCCGAGTGGAGGCTTCTCTCTCTGCAGCTAGCTCTGTGCTCAGCAACTGGAAATGCCTTATTTTTCACATATAGAAATCTAGATGACTCTGGAAGGGTTTTGTTTGTTTGTTTTATTTTCCATGGGCTCCTAGAAGTTTCTTTGACATTTGCCCATTTACCAAGTGGACACCAAATCAAAACCGTGACGCCACCTCTTTCCTATGTCCATGCACACCAAGCATGGTATGTCTATCCCCTACCCGACTTGTCTTTATATCCTATGAATCCATAAATCCTAAGACTCCTCCATTTCTACTTATGTGGTATCTACAAGTGCACATACTAGCCATGAGTGTAATTTTCAGGCTATTATCAGCTAGAGGAGCTCCCAGAGCTATGGAGTTGGTTTCAAACTTCCTAGCTAGATAAAAGACTTATCCATGGGGCAATCTGGTGGGGGCATTTTCTCAGTTGAGGTTCCCTCTTCCAATGACTCTAGATTGTGTCAGGTTGACACAAAACTAGCTAGCACAGCTGGACTCAAAGGCCTCACTTTGTAGATGGCCTGTGAATTAGCTACCTTTCTGCTTACTGTTATAAATGCCAAACAAAAACAACTTAAAGGAGAAAGAATTGATTTTTGCTCATAGCTTGAGGGTACGGTATACCATAGCAAGAAGGGATAGTGGCCCATGAAGCAGAGGACAAAAACGCCTTTGCAATGAGGAAACAGAGATGGATGCATCTATGAGCTTGCATTGTCATTTTTATGCAGTCTAGGAATGGAGTGGTATTGACACACTGGGTCACTCCTCTACGGTCTGCCTTTTCAACTTCTTCCCAACTGCTCTAAGGCCTATCTGCCAACCTTGCCACTTTAATTTTGCACCTTTACAGAATGCCTCCAGGCAGCTCCCTGGTTTCCACATTAAAATCCCAACCAGCACCCTACAATCTACCCTAAACTTGTCTTACAATAGTTCTTAATCTTTTTGCCCCAAAAGGACACGTTGGCTCTACTTTCCAACATGTCTACATCTCTTCATCTTTGTAGCTTTCACTTATCCAATAATTTTGCATTCCTCATTTCCACCAATTTAATTTGGGCAGATGTCCTTGAGGGAGCATGAAGAGGCTTGCCCCTTCCCTTAAGAATCTGCCATGTGGACCTGGGCCAGAGCAGGCCTGAGATGGTGAGCTCCATGGGAACAGGAGTGGATCCAGGCCAGGGACATTGGCAGAAGCAGGACTGAGATGTTGACCTGGGCCAGAGCAGGCCTGAGATAGTGAACTCCATAAGATTCAGAGTGGATCCAGACCAGAAACATTTACAGAAACAGGAAACAGGACTGAGCCGGAGACCTGGGCTAGAGCAGGCCTGAGACAATGAACTCTACAGGAGCAGGTACAGGGGAGCAACCTCTGAGGAAGTGGGCTGGAGCCAGAGACCTCTGCAGGTCTTGGCATGAGTCTGGGACCCCCGAGAAACTAGGCCTGAGCCAGGACCTCTTCAAGTCCAGGTGCGAGTCTGGGACCTCTGAAGGAGTAGGCCAGAACCAGAGACTTCTGTGGGTCTGGGCATGAGTCTGGGACCTCTGAGGGAGTAGCCTTGAGCCAGGACCTCTGTGGGTCTGCACCTGAGTCTGAGACCTCTGAGGGAGTAGATCAAAGCCAGAGACCTTTGCAGTACCAACCCCAAGCCAGGAACCTCTGCAGGAGTAGATCCAGAACAGGAACATTTACAGAAATAGGACTGAGCCAGAGACCTAGGCCAGAGCAGGCCTGAGATAACAAACTCCACAGGAGCAGAACAAACCCTGGGAGTACCGAGTGACCTCCAGGACCATGGAGTGACCAACTGGGTGACCAGAACCATGGCACTGATTGTACCACAAGGAGCAACCATCTGAGCCTTGGATCTACTGGCATCTGGAAGACTGATCACCAGAGTCACAGACAGACACAACTACACTAATCATAAGAAAAGATGGGTAGACATTGTTCTCGGCTTTTCTGAAAGGGGTAAATTCTATGTACCTCATTCTCTGACTGTCATTGAGTGCTCTTGTCAGAAGGACAGGTGAGCCAGATTTTGGATGAAAATTCAGGTTCCTCATGCTTTCTAGTCCATGTCACTATTGTTCTGCTGTCTTTCTATCCTGCTTCAATTCCAGGTATGAACATAGAGAGACACAGCATGAACAAGGCCCGGAGGCAAGTGACTGTGTGTGTAGACTGTGGGCAATACATCACCCAGAGCCAGTGGGAGCAGAGGGAGACAGGAGAAGAGGGTTTACTGGAATTAAAATTGTAGCTTGGGCCCCAACAGCTCTAAAAACCTAGGTTTCAGCCATTTGTCATCAATAGCCCAAGTAAAGACACAGTTAATAGTGAAAAGCAGTAAAAGGAGATTTATTCAAGGTGGTCACACTGGGAGGAGGAAAATGAGATCCAGTGGCCCCCTCACCACCTAGTCCATCTCTCCATGAGAGCAAGTGGCATGCATAGCTATGCAGTTCTGGTCAAGGGGTGGTCCTGCCCATCACCATTGTCTCTACTTCAACCCCTCCTGTGTGATGGTTTGACAATGAAAATACATTTACTGGGGACAAGTTTCTCCTCCAGTCTTTTTATTCCTGTTATGAGATTCTTGGGGAAAATGACAGCTTTGTGGATCCCATTGTTTCAGTAGTCTGATAGCTAAGAGGTGGGGCACATGTCTCTCTAGAATATTTTCCTTCCTGCCAGAGTGGTTACAGCAGAGCTCATAGTACTGTGGCTGCTCCATTATCTCAAGCAGCTCAGAGAGGTTTGCCGGTACCTTAATTTTATCAGAGAGAGCTCACATGGGAAGAGTTCTGGAGAACAAGGACTTGGTCTTTGGTGTGGTTCTTAAATGTCCTGTATGTTCTTGCTTCAAACAATAGACAAAACCATCTGGTGAATGGATACATGCCTTAGTCTCCATCACACCCATATTATTGGGACTTCAGATTCAGAAAAAAATGAAGTCCTAAGTGACTACTCATCTCCATCTCTGCACACCTTGTCTTATCAGCAAGCTTCATCTGAAGGGCACAGCTCCATCCTTGCAATGAGGTCCTGCCATTCATTATTGGAGGGCTGAGTTCCTTCTAAGACTAAGTGATATAAATATAACTATTTACTCTCCCATGAAAACTGCACCCAAGAGAGAATGCCCCCGCTTCCTGAGAGCTGATGTCATGTGATCAGTCAGCTTCTTGATCTTGTGACCAGCCCTTTCATTCTTATCTGTCATGGGCTCTGTCCCTCTGGGACTTTAAAACCAAAGCCCACATAAACCCTTCCTTTCTGCAGTTGTTCTTGCCTAGACATTTTACCACAGCAATAGAAAGGAAACGTGCACATACATACAATGCCAGAGTAAATTTGCCAAAGCACAAGGATGTGTGCTGTGATGAGTGTCAAAAGAAACAGAACCAGAAGACTCAGACCCACGGAAAGAGCAGACTTGGAGTTTTTGATGTGTCGCACATGGGCTTTCTTTCCTTCTTCCCTGTTCTAGAAAAATGCATCATGGGGCAAAGTTAGTTACAGTGAGAATGGGAGTCTCCACATGTGTGTCCCGTCTACTCCTCGAGAATTCATTCACTGTCTGATGTCTACGAGTTGTTACTGTACACACTTGGTCCCAGTTTTTACAGCTGTTTGGAGCAGAGGCATTTGTTTAGTACCAGTGGTTGCCACTGGCATTAATGGGTTCTCTTTCCTTTTACCATTGGCACCGCTTTGAACATCGTGTGCCTGCCTTCTGAGCTGCTGCATACATCCATTCGAGTATCTGTGAAAATTGTGTGTGTGACCTGAAAGTATGCTAGCCTGCTAAAGCTTGCCTGTTTTCCCCCAATGGGCAGGTGGTCCTGGGTTGAAACCAGGCTGAGCAAGCCATGGGGAGCAAGGCAATAAGCAACCTTCCTCCATGGCATCTTCTTCAGTTCCTGGTTTTACCTCCTGCCTTGGTTTTCTATAATGAGGTCTTATGACCAGGGATATGTAGGACAAATAAATCCTTTCTTCCTCAAGTTGCTTCTGGTTGGTATTTTATCACAGCATCACAAAGCAGTCTAAGATGCCATTTTAGCCACATTGCTTGGTATGTGCTTATGTCTAATTAGATTTTGTGTTTCCTTGGCAACCAGTGATGTTCGGCAACCTGATATGCTTAATAGACTTTACCAGGAACTATTTGAAGGCCTGCCCATTTGTGTATGAAGTTGATCTCTTCTTCATTGATTCATAGGAGTTGTTTTTATTTTTTATAAATAGTGCATTTTATAAACATTATGGAAGAGATATTCTAATAGGGTTTGTTTCTCTCATAATGTCATTTAATATGTATAACTTATTTTTAATATTTAATGTTAATCTTCCCTTTTGTGGTTAGGAATTTTTGCATCACACCCAAGCACATTTGCCTACTCTTTAAATATCACTCATTCATATTTCATTTTAGAATTACACATTTTAGCTTTAGATTTGGGTTGATACATTTTATTTTTATTTTAGAGTGAGGCCTGTCTACTTGTTGAAGGACTCATCTGAGAAGACCATGGTTTCTCACCTCCATAGAAACATCATTACCTATGTCACTAGTGAAGTGAATGCACACAAAGCAGCTATGTTTGGATTCTTGATGTAACTGTAGATGAACCTACTGTTCTCTATCTTTGCATTCTTATGTCACTGTTTTAATATTGTGAGTTGTTAAGACATCATGTAATAAATATGCTGTTGAATAAAATGACAAAGATAAATCAGGATTTGAAAACTGAATTCAAAGAGGAGATAGAAACATTGAAGAGATTACAAACTGAAATGAGGAAGGAATTGAAAAACTCACTATCCCAATTAGAAAACTCAGCAGAAGATAGGCTATACTTGGAGATAAAGTAGAGGATCTAGATGAATAAGCAACGAAGATGAAAAATATTTTAAAAGCACAAGAAAGGAGCATGCAGGGTATGTGAGGTGTGAAGAAAGATAAAATCTTTTAATTAAAGCAGAGATGAGGTAGAAGAATCCTAGTTCAAATGCTATAACCGTATCTCTAGCAAGATCATATATGAAAACTTCCCCAATGTAAGAAAAAACATACAGAAGCATGCAGAACCCCAGTTAGACAAGTCAAAAACCAGTAAACAATCCACAGCATATCATAGTTAAGACATTAAATATACACAACAAAGAAAAATTAAGCATTGAAAGCTATAAGAGAAAAAACACAGGTCACATATAAAGAAAACCCATCAGAATAATACCCAACTTATAAATAGAAACTCTGAAAGCCAGAAGAGTCTAGAGCATTATACTCCAACTTTTTAAAGACTACAACTGCTGACCTAGATTACTGTATCCAGCAAAACTATCTGCCATAGTGGAGGAAGAAAGATACACTTCTCATGATCCAAATAACTTAAAAATTCATATTTAGCCACAACAACAACACTAAACAGAATCCTGGAAGCAATACTTCTAACTGAAGAAAGGAATAAGCATAGCCTTGAGACTCTAGTAAAAAAAAAAGCAAATGAAGCCACAATTTATTGAAATACAAATTGCAAATACCCAAACCAGTAAAAAAAAAAAAAACAAAGTAAAACATCAAAGTGACTACCATCCACTCTCATCTTTTAACAATAACTAATTTATTGGCTTCTAATATTAATATTAGAAACTAATATTAATGGCTTCATTTCTCCAATCAAAAGACACAGGTTGGCTGAGTGCACCAAGAAACCAAATCCAGACCAACCTAGGCCAGAGCAGGCATAGGCAGTGTACTCCACAGGAGCAGGACTGAGCCAGCGACCTGGGCTGGAACGGACCTGAGGCAACAAATTCCACAGGAGTAGGACTGAGTCAGCAACCTAGGACAGAATAGGCTTGAGGCAGTGAATTCCACAAAACCAGGACTGAACAAGTGACCTAGGCCAGAGAGGGTCTGAGGCAGCAAACTCCACAGAATCAGGACTGAGCCAGCGACCTGGGCTGCAGCAGGCCTGAGACAGCAAACTCCACAAGAGCAGGAATGAGCCAACAACCTGGGTTGGAGTGAGCCTGGCACAGCCGAACTCCACAGGAGCAGGATTGAGCCAGTACCTAGGCCAGAGCATGCCTGAGGCAGTGAACTCCAGAAGAACAAAACTGAGCCAGTGACCTGGGCTGGAGTGGGTCTGGGATGGTGAACTCCATGGGAACAGGAACAGATCCAGACCAGGGACATTTGTGGAGGCAGGGCTGAGCCTGCAAACTGAGCCAGAGGAGATCTGGGATAGCAAACTTCACAGGAGCAGGTGGGTCAGAGTCAGAGACCTCTGTGGATCTGGGTGTGAGTCTGGGACCTGTGAGGGAGTAGATCTGAGCCAGGAACCCTGCAGGTCCAAGTGTGAGTCTGGGATGTCTGGGAAACTAGGTCTGAGCCAGGAACTCTGTGGGCCTGGGCGTGAGTCTGGAACCTCTGAAGGAATAGGCAAGAGCCAGAGACCTCTGTGGATCCAGGCATGAGTCTGGGACCTCCAAGGGAGTAGATTTGAGCCAGATACCTTTGCAGGGGCCTCTGCAGGAGTGAATCAAGAGCAGGGACATTTACAGAAACAGGTCTGAGCTTGCAACCTAGGCCAGAGCAGACCTAAGACAGTGAACTCCATGGGACCAGAGCAAACCCTGGGAGCACTGAGCAACCTCCAAGAACATGAAGTGACCAATGGGGTAACTGGAACAGTGGCACTGACTGCATCATGAGGAGCAACTATCTGAGCCTTGGATTCACTGGCACCTGGAAGACTGATCACCAGAGTCACAGACAGCTCCAACTACACCAATTAGAGGAAAAGATAGGTAGACAAGGTAAGAGCACATGCAATACCACAAAGAGCAACACTACACCAGTTAAATCTAGAGACCCTACAACAGCAAGACTTGAACAACCAAATATAGATGAAGCCAAAGGAAATGACCTAAAAAATAACTTCAGGAGAATGTTTGAGGCCCTTAAAGAGGAAATGAGAAATTCCCTCAAAGAAATGGAGAAAAAGACAAACAAAAAATTACAAGACATCAACAAATCCCTTAAAGAAAACCAAGAAAAGGCAATCAAGCATATGAAAGAAACTACTCAAGACTTGAAAACTAAAATAGAGACAATAAAGAAAACACAAGCTGAATGATTTATAGAAACAGAAATTATGAGAAAACCATCAGGAACCACAAATGTAAGCATAAACAGCAGAATACAAGTGATGGAAGAGAGAATCTCAAGTGCTGAAGATACAATAGAGGAAATAGACTCATCAGTCAAAGAAAACATTAAATCTAACAAAAGCTTAACATAAAATATCCAGGAAATATGGGACACTATGAAAAGACCAAACCTAAGAATAATAGGTATAGAAGAAAGAGAAGATGTTCAACTCAAAAGCACAAAAATTATATTTAACAAAATCATAGAAGAAAACTTTCCCAACCTAAAGAAAGATATGCCTATGAAGATACAAGAAGCTTACAAAACACCAAATAGATTGGATAAAAAAGTCCCTTCAGGACATAATAATCAAAACGCTAAACATACAGAATAAAGAAAGAATATTAAGAGTTGCAAAGGATAAAGACCAAGTAAAACATAAAGGCAGACCTATCAGAATTACACCCGACTTCTCAATTGAGACAATGAAAGCCAGAAGGTCCTGGTCAAGTGTTATGCAGACATTAAGAGACCATGGATGCCAGCCCAGACTACTATACCCAGCAAAACTTTCAGTCACCATAGATAGATAAAACAAGGCATACCATGACAAAACCAGGTTTAACCAATACCTAGCCACAAACCCAGCTCTATACAAAGTACTGGAAGAAAACTCCAACCCAAGGAATTTGGCTACATCAACAAAAACACTGGCAATTGATGATCTCACAGCACCAAATCCCAAAGAAGGGAAAAACACAAAAATTAACATCACCAACAACAAAAACTAAATTAACAGGAGATAGCAATCACTGGTCATTAATATCCCTTAATATAAATGGACTCAACTCACCTATAAAAAGACACAGGCTAACAGATTGGATAAGAAAACAGAATCCATCCTGCTGCTGCATACAAGAAATGCACCTCAACCTCAAAGACAGACGTCATTTCAGAGTAAAGAGTTGGGAAAAAAATTCCAATCAAATGGACCTAAGAAGCAAGCGGGTGTAGGTATCCTAATATCTAACAAAATAGATTTCAAACCAAAATCGATCAAAGGAGACAAAGAAGGATATTTCATATTAGTCACAGGAAAAATCCATCAAGAGGAAATCTCAATACTGAACATCTATGCCCCAAATACAAGGGAACCATCATATATAAAAGAAACACTTCATAAACTTAAATCATACATTAAACACTCTACTCTCACCACTGGACAGGTCAGTCAGTCAAAAAATTAACAGAGAAATAAGGGAACTAACAGATGTTATGACTCAAATGTACTTAACAGACATCTATAGAATATTTCATCCAAACTTAAAAGAATATACCTTCTTCTCAGCACCTCACAGAACCTTCTCAAAAACTGACCACATATTTGGTAACAAAACGAACCTCAACAGATACAAAAATATTGGAATAACCTCATGTATCTTATCAGATCACCAAGGCTGAAAACTAGAATTCAACAGCAACACTAATTCCAGAAAGCCCACAGATGCATGGAAATTAAACAACGCTCACCTGAATCATCAATGGGTCAAGGAAAGAAATTAAAGACTTCCTAAAATTCGATAAAAATGACCACAAAACATACCCAAATTTATGGGACACAATGAAAGCAGTGTTAAGAGGCAAGTTCATAGCACTAAATGCCTACATAATGAAGCTGGAAAAATCCCACACTAGTGAATTAATAGAACAGTTGAAAACTTTAGAACAAAAAGAAACAAACTCACCCAAGAGAACTAGATGGCAGAAAATAATCAAATTGAGAGCTGAAATCAACAAAATACAAACAAAGAAAACAATACAAAGAATCAATGAGACAAAGAGTTGGTTCAATCAACAAAACAGACAAACCTTTATCCAAACTAACCAAAAGGCAGAGAGAGAATACCCAAATTAACAAAATCAGAAATGAAAGGGGGACATTACAATGGACACAGAGGAAATCCAGAGAATCATCAGGTCATATTTTGAAAACCTGTACTCTAAAAAATTGGTAAACTTAAAGGAAATGGACAACTTTCTGGATAAATATCACTTACCAAAAATTAAATAAAGACTAAATAAGCAAATTAAACAGACCTATAACTGCTGAAGAAATAGAAACAGTCATCAAAAGTCTCCCAACCAAAAAAAGCCCAGGACCAGATGGTTTCAGCTCAGAATTCTACAAGATTTTCAAAGAAGAACTAACACCAATACTCCTCAAATTGTCTCACACAATAGAAACAGAAAGAACATTGCCAAACTCTTTTTATGAGGCTACAATTATCCTGATACCCAAACCACAGAAAGACATTGCTAAGAAAGAGAATTACAGACAAATCCCACTCATGAACATTGATGTATAAATACTAAATAAAATACTGGCAATTAGAATTCAAGAACACATCAGAACCGTCATCCACCATGATCAAGTTGGCTTCATCTCAGAGATGCAG
>PVIU01025167.1:0-24073 GCA_004026605.1 Ondatra zibethicus
AAAAAATGGTTGCAAGGGCTTGACCAATATACACAAAACTCAGGGTTGCATTCCCAGGAAGGTGCAATCCCACCAATACAGAGGTGTTCGCAGCTGGTTCAGAAGTTCAGGGTTATCCTCCAATACACAGCGAGTTCAAGGCCAGCCTGGGCTCCTTGAAATTCTATCTCGATTTTTCAAAATGTTATCAGTATCACTGGGAGACTACTTTTAACATAGTGAGTAGAACATGGGGTCTCTTGTACAAGGAGCCATATTCCCCTAAAATGTATTCTTTTGCTCTTGAGTGTATGTGGCAGTAGAAATTAAGAATATTCTCCAATCTAGAAGAGCAGCACTAATTCTGGCTAGAGTTTCTTCTAGATTTTATATGCTAATAACTCTAAAGCTATTAGGACAGTTTCTGGTTTCTTGGGAGAAGGAGATTAAAAGAACCCCAGGAGGGTAAAGTTCTCTGGGTTGGGGACTATCTCTCTGGGATCGTTTAATGAAGTTTTAATCTTTAGCCCTTCACATTCTGTCTGTTCTCATGCCTGTGGAGATCCAGCCCATGCTGACCACTGGAAGCACACCAGGGTTTCTCCCACCACACACCTGTAGTTTGCAAAGAAAGCAGACTTCAAGAGGAAATTTCAAGAGCGACCCAAACCTTCTACTATTTGCTCCATTCCTTCTAGAAGATGGATATCTATTGAAGATTGATTTCTCCACATGAAGGCAGTGTCCAGAAGCCAGAATTTGAAATGAGACATCTTTCTAACAGACCTGGGTTCAATTCCCAGAACTTATTTCACATGGCAGCCGCGACTGTCTGCAACTCCAGTTCCTGGAGGATCCACGCACATTCTTTATGTCTGTGATACTGAAGTGATGTTCTCTAATATGTACATTTCAAAGAAAGGAACTTGAGAGTTGAATGGTTGCCAAGCCATGTCTAGAAAAAAAAATGCATGAAGAAACAGATACTTGGCAGGAAACCAGGATGGGCAAGAGACTTGAGAAGGAAGGTTTGGAAGCAAACTATCTGAAGGGTCAATTTAGCCTGAGCTGGCCCTGGCTGGTCCCAAAGCTGACCCCAATCTTCATGTGAACAATCCTTAGTTTCTGGCTACCTCATATAAGCCCTAGTAGCCAATACCTGAAACACCATCTTCCCAGTGGGATGAGCTTGCAAGATGTGGTTGGGGACTGTAAATGACAACTTTGGCAGCTACTGTGGGATCCCCTGCCTTAAGGCCAGTAGTTCCTGCAAAGAGTCATAAATCATCAGTGCTAAAACTATTGCCGTGTAGATAGATGGTTCATTTTGTCACAGTGTCTTTTGCCTCCTGCTGAGTTCTGAGTCTCAGATGGATCAGAGAAAGCCTGCTTGCTAATGGCTGCCTCACTAACACGCAGCTCTGGAAAATGTGCTTCATTTTGCCTCATCTCAGACCTGAGCTGCTACACTTTGATATTTTCTGCCTTGTTTAAATCTACAGTGTATAAATCTAGAGTGCACACTCCTTTCATCCCAGCCCTCCAGAGGCAGGAAAATCTCTGTGAATTTGAGGTCAGTCTGGCCTACAAAGTGAGTTAAAGGACAGTCAGGGCTACACAGTAAAACCTGTCTCAAAAAACAAAACAATCAATCAAACAAACAAAATACAGCTCTTCTGTTTTAACATGTAAATTGCTTTATACTTCATTACCATGTGTGTTGTAGGTAATGACTATATGAAGAAGAGCATGTGTCTATCCTCAGATAGTTCTACCTAATTTGTCTTAAAAAAAAAACAAAACAAAGTCCATTAATTAATGAGAGAACATTTATAATAAGACCTCAATAAACAGTCTGCAATTGTCTGTTGGGGAAATGAGCGATGGAGGTTATGCACAAGGACGGAGGGGAACAAAGGAGATGCATAAAGCATTTCATAAAGGAAGTATATTTATCCCAATGGATGAAGAGACATATCCGAAAAATAGTCTAATAGCATAGACGCTATCCCTCTGAAACCATAAGCCAAAATGAACTTTCTTCTGTAGTTGTTTTTGGTCACACTGTTTCATTGTAGCAACAGAACAGTAACCAATTCAAGGGGTAAACATGGCCTGTGAGACAGCATCCCTTCAGCAGGGTCAATCACACTCAGGAGCTCCTGTCTTCAAAGTGCAAACAGGCCCTCTGCCTGGATCGCAGAACAGGCGACTTCTCCCAGATACCCAAAGCACTTGGGACACACCCACAGCTATGACGTCAGTCAGTCAGGAGGTGTGGCTTGTGGCATATCTGGAAAGAAAGAGATTTTGTCAAGCCCTCAGAATGGAAGCTAAGTGTGACCAGCTCAAGCCCTGTTAGGCAAACGAAGAAAAGTCCCACTGTGCTGGCAGCTATGATAGACATCTAGACACTTGTCCACTGCTGACACCACAGCAGCATAAACCCCGGGAGAGATGAGATGTCACAATTCAACTCAGCCCAACCATGCAATTTTCCAGGACCCAGAAAAAAAAAAAGAGAGAGAGAGATTCTAACATCTCATCTTTTTTCCCTCTGTTTCAGCCATTGGGAGTTCCCCTCCCTACTTTTAAACTACTCACATATCAGCGTTCTTAGTTTATTGTGTTTTTAATCAATTTGATTTTTTGAAGCTGTTGTGTGGCAAAACTTTACCTGTGCAGATGCAACGCACACATCTTCTCACCCTGGATAGGGATCCCACAATAGACCAAAGTACAGACACCACCAAAGTCCAACTTAGGAAGCCAATGGGCTTTATTGGGTTGCTCGCAGGAATATGGGTAGGGGATACTTACAGGAGCAGAAACGACTCCATCACCAAAGCCCACTGCAACATGGGTGACAGCTCACAGAGCTAGGAACCTGAAGCCCACTGCACACCCTGTAGGCATCTCGACAAGTTGTAGATTGTCCTTTCCAGGTGCCTCAGTTGTTCTAAAGTTCTTCCAGCCAGCTCTTGTGGTTTTTGCTCCTTCCAGGCAGCTAGTCTGGTGGCAGTTCGGTTCTTCTGAGAGGGCCTCTCAGCTTTATTTTATTTTATTTTTTATTTGTTTCTCAAGATAGGGTTTCTCTGTGTAACAGTCCTGGCTGTCCTGGAACTAGCTTTGTAGACCAGGCTAGCCTAGAACTCACAGAGATTCACCTGCCTCTGCATCCTATGTGCTGGGATTAAAGGCCTGTACCACCAAGTCCTGCCGACTCTCAGCTTTTATTACTTACTCTGGCAGGGAGGGGCCTAGTGAATCTGGTCAGTTTCAGGGACTTCCTGAAGCCATTTTGAGTTGTTTGCTTGCCTGCTCACGGAGCTTCTTGCAGGAAGGAAAATGTTACACAACAGAATAGATTGTCTGCGTAGTAAATGAGAGCTCATACAGGTAGCAGGGCTACACCTGCACACAGGAAATACTCAATGATCTTAGCTCATTCACATATGTGGTTGAGTTTTGCAGCAAACACCAGAGCAGGAAGGAGAACTGGGTTGATAATGCTTTGCTGCTGCATCTGGCCGAGCTGCCGCCATGTCCTCTTCGTTGCCTTAACGTTCAGTGAGTTAGTTTTGAAAACACTTACCCTCCAACACATGTCCCATGGCTGGAGTGTGTGACAACACACAGAGAAAGCCCCAGGGCTTCCCCACGTTGTCCCACAACTGCACAGGCTCTCTTGGGGAGACTCTCTCTTTTGGTTTCAGTCTCCAAAGAAACCACCAGAACATGCATGCTTCTCATAGCTCATTAGACTCAGTTTCACTTCTGTTTAAAATGTCCAGGTTATATTTAAAGCTGTTTCAAGACCAGTATGACTGCAGTTCCTGAGTTACTGGGAGAGATGGTTATTGTTAGCAACCTAGGAAGAGATCGAGTTAAACTTTGTGAGTGTTCATCGTATGCGTGTGTTGTGTGTGTATTCGCGTGAACATTAATGCATGCACACCCAGGTACACAACATCTAACCAGGCACAGCTATGTGAGCTGCATCACAGAGCTGACATTTAGAGTACCTCTACTGCAGGAATAATGCATAGCTGCATAACAGAACTTGACAACTGTAAAGCTGACTCTTAAAGACCGCTACATTGTTTGCGGGCAGAGGAGAAAACACTGTCTAACCCTCTGGCCAAACAGCTTTCTAGTTTTTGTCCTTTTGCATAGATTTTTGTACACTTTCCAAGTTGGTTTTTCTAAATGGTAGGCGGTGTGGGCTCACATTTATTTGCATAATTGTAGATTTGCATCCATATGTGTGTTTTAGAACCAGTTGTTGAAAAGACCTTCCCCCGTGAATTGCATAGGCACACTTGTGAATAAAAATAAGCTGAACATAAATATAAGATTTGTTTTTGTACTTTTAATTCAATTTAACTGATTTTTCTTTTATAGTATTACCACACCACTTTGATCATTGTAGTTCTGTAGCAACATAATCCCAATCCTTTTCGTTTGTTTGTTTTGTTCTGTTTTTTACAGAAATCAGTAAGCTGATCCTAAAATTGACATAAAATCCCAGGGAGACAAATAACCAAAACCATGTTAAAAGAAGAAAACAAAGTGTGAGACAAAAACTTCGCAACTCCAAGATGTCCCTCTTCTCGAGTCTAGAAAGTTGACAACCAAGATTGGCCATCCCAAGAACTTACTACAATCAAAGCACATTCTGTGTATGCATGGAAGCTGGTAACGAAACTTCCTATGCCCTTACTGTGCAAAGGTAGCATGTATGAGAAATGTACAGGTGATATACATGGAGAAAGACAGAGCAAAAGAAGGAAGGAGAAAAGGACAGGAAGAAAGGTGCGTACTCAGGCACCCACTGAGACTTTGAGCTTCCTGATACTGTGTCTAGAAGATCACTTGAGTTAAGGTAACTTCAAGGCCTGAAAGCATTGGCCACATTGCTTCCATAGCCAGGAAGGAAGACGAAAGTCCTCTCTGCCCCTGGTGATGCTGGCAGCAGATTGGCGAATTAACTGGGATGTCAGACATATTGTTCCCAGAGAATGGTGTTCTGTGCAGTGTTCAAATGCTGCATGCTGGTACAGAGGGTCACTGTCACCAGAACGCGGATGTTTGAGCAAAACCACTTTCCATGACTGGAAATAACTAGTTCTTTTCTGGCAGTACATCAGTGTGAGTGATTTAACCCAAATCACAATGTAAAGGGAAGAATATGCTTGGTGAAGTGTGTTGCTTATGAAACTTGGGCTTCTCTCACCTTCCTAGTCTTCTGACATCTCTGTTCAGTATTTTCTTGGGCTTGGGTTCCTAAGATTTTTTGACCCACACTTTCCCCTTATAACTATCTAACCTTACTGTATGAGAAACTGAGGCTCAGGAAACTTCAGGGCTAGGGAAGCACAGACTTTGTCGCCTGTGCCCTGTTCAGCCTTTTGCCACCACTGTCTGCTGGACATGTATTCTCATGATCCTGTAGGATATCATGTCTAACTACATGACTAGGGTCCTGTACCTCCTAATACCACATTTTAAAAAGGTAATAACTGCTCCCTTTCTTTCTTCAGTGTTGTAGCACTGGATTTGAACAGTGTATTACACTTACATCACAATTAAAGCCAACCAGAACTGTCTATTCATTAATGGCTCGTTCTATCCTGTTCAACGTGGTTCCCTTTGAGTGACTTGCCCACTGCATCTACAGCCTGTGATAGCTCCTGTTAAAAAGTTTTTCTTTATGTTTATGTGTGTGTGTTTATATGTATGTGTTTGCACACATGCTTGTAAGTGCATGCAAGCTGAAAAGGGGGCATTAAGTCACCCGATGCTGGAGTTAAAGACAGTTTGAGCCATCTAATATGGACGCAGGGAATTGAACTTGGGCATTCTAGAAGAGCAGGGAACACTCTTAACTCCTGAGCCATGTCTCCAGGGCGATGTAAGCGCTCTTACAGCTTCAAAGATGGATGTCACGGGGATTCTTAACAACCACTGATAAGTTTCTTTCTCCATGGGTTCCCTTTGTCTTTCCCTATCAAAACACCATTAGATTTTGAAAGGAAATGTCAGATAACATGGGATTATACGGTAGGACATTACAGGCCTGCCTGGGAGCTGAGCCCAGGCCACTGGCCCTAAGATGTGGGGAAAGTCTGAATTGCACTCCAGGTGTGGAGCAATAGCTTGTGAAACAAGTTTGCCAAAGATATGTTCCCCTACTTATCCCCCAGTTAAAATATAACTCTTAAAAGTAGCTTTCAGAGTCACATTTTCCCTGTGGGGCCAGTTCAACAGGGTGACATCTGAAATCACCAGATGGTGAAATTGCAGATAAGTGGTCGTGGAATTGGGTCTTTTAGCCTCTGGCGGCACCTTTCTTTCCTTCCTTCTTTCTTTCTTTCTTTCTTTCTTTCTTTCTTTCTTTCTTTCTTTCTTTCTTTCTTTCTTTTCTTCTTTCTTTCTTTTTTATTTTTATTTATTTATTTTTATTGAGCTCTAAATTTTCTCTGCTCCCCTCCCAGCCTCCCCTCTCCCCTCCCCTTCAACCTCATCCCAAGGTCCCCATGCTCCCAATTTACTCAGGAGATCTTGTCTTTTTATACTTTCCATGTAGATTAGATCCATGTATGTCTCTCTTAAAGTCCTCATTGTTGTCTAGGTTCTCTGGGATTGTGATTTGTAGGCTGGTTTATGTTTAAAAACCACTTATGAGTGAGTACATATGATATTTGTCTTTATAGGTCTGGGTTACCTCACTCAAAATGATGTTTTCCAGCTCCATCCATTTGCTTACAAATTTCAAGATGTTGCTATTTTTTTCTGCTGTGTAGTACTCCATTGTGTAAATGTACCACATTTTCCTTATCCATTCTTCGGTAGAGGGGCATTTAGGTTGTTTCCAGGTTCTGGCTATGACAAACGATGCTGCTATGAACATAGTTGAGCACATGTCCTTGTGGCACGATTGAGCATCTTTTGGATATATACCCAAAAGTGGTATTTCTGGGTCTTGAGGAAGGTTATTTCCTAATTTCCTGATATCCAAAGGGGCTGTACCAGCTTGCATTCCCACCAGCAATGCAGAAGTGTTCCCTTTACCCCACAACCTCTCCAGCATAAGTTGTCATCAGTGTTTTTTATCTTGGCCATTCTTAGAGGTGTAAGATGGAATCTCAGAGTTGTTTTGATTTGCATTTCTCTGATGAATAAGGATGTGGAACATTTCCTTAGGTGTCTTTCATCCATTTTAGATTCCTCTGTTAAGAGTTCTCTGTTTAGGTCTGTACTCCATTTTTTTTATTGGATTATTTGTTCTTTTAATGACCATTTTCTTGTGTTCTTTATATATATTGCAGATCAGACCTCTGTCTTATGTGGGGTTGGTGAAGATCTTTTCCCATTCTGTAGGCTGTCATTTAGTATTGTTGACCGTGTCCTTTGGTTTACAGAAGCTTTTCAGTTTCAGGAGGTCCCATTTATTAATTGTTTCTCTCAGTGTCTGTGCTGCTGGGGTTCTATTTAGGAAGTGTTCTCCTGTGCCAATGCATTCAAGTGTACTTCCCACTTTCTCTTCTATAAGGTTCAGTGTAGCTGGCTTTATGTTGAGGTCTTTGATCCATTTGGACTTGAGTTCTGTGCATGGTGATAGATATGGATCTATTTTCATTTTTCTACATGTTGATATCCAGTTATGCCAGCACCATTTGTTAAATATGCTTTCTTTTTTCTATTTGATATTTTTTGCTTCTTTGTCAAAATCTTCTGTTTGAAGGTGTGTAGATTAATATCTTGGTCTTCGCTTCAGTTCCATTGGTCCTCCTGTCTCTTTTTATGCTAAGACCAGGCTGTTTTCAGTACTGTAGCTCTGTAGTAGAGTTTGAAGTCAGGGATTGTGATATCTCCAGAAGTTCTTTTATTATACAGGATTGTTTTGACTATCCTGGGTCTTTTGCTTTTCCATATGAAGTTGAGTACTGTTCTTTCAAGGTCTGTGAAGAATTTTGCTTGGATTTTGATGGGCATTGCATTGAATATGTAGATTGCTTTTAGTAAGATTGCCATTTTTACTATGTTAATTCTACCTATCCAAGAGCATGAGAGATCTTTCCACTTTCGGGTGTCTTCTTTGGTTTCTTTCTTAAAAGATTTAAAGTTCTTATCATACAAGTCTTCTACTTGTTTGGTTAAAGTTACTCCAAGATATTTTATGCTATTTGTGGCTATTGTGAAGGGTGTTGATTCTCTGATTTCTTTCTCAGCCCATTTATTATCTGTGTAAAGGAGGGCTACTGATTTTTTTTTAGTTAATCTTGTATCCTGCTACATTACTGAAAGTGTTTATGAGTTGTAGACATTCTTTGGTAAAATTTTTGGGGTCACTTATGTAAACTTTAATATCATCAGAAAATAGTGAGACCTTGACTTCTTTTCTGATTTGTGTCCCCTTGATCTCCTTTTGTTGTCTTATTGATCTGGCTAGGACCTCAAGAACTATATTGAAAAGATATGGAGAGAGTGGACAACCTTGTCTTTTCCCTGATTTCAGTGGGATTGCTGTGAGTTTCTCTCCATTTAGTTTGATGTTGGCTGTTGGCTTGCTGTATATTGCCTTTATTATGTTTAGGTATGTTCCTTATATCCCTGGCCTCACCTTTCAAATTTCTAAAAGTCTTCAAGAGGCAGGAACTGATACTGTGATAGTAGAACAAACCAAAGGTTCTTGCTTGATCATGGATGAGAAAGGGGCACAGCAACTCCAACCCTAGCTGAGGAGCTATTAAGAGTTGATGGTTGCAAGGGAGGGAGGGTCAGCTTTCTTTAAGGATATGGTCCCTTGTAGATGGACCATTCCCCAGTGAATGGCTCCACACCATTGAGGATTTGGACAACAGTGGTTGTATTCAGTATAAAACACACACACACACACACACACACACACACACACACACACACAAACAAACATTAAGTTGGAAGGTTAATGGTTAAATGAATGATTATGTGCAGGATGAATTAAAATATGATTGAAATACATTGCATGCATTCATTAAATTCTCAAAAAAACTCAATTTTAAGAATCAATGATATTCATCCTGAAGCAAACGTGAATAAAATTGCAAAATTTGAAGTTTATTGTGAATGAGAGTGTAAACCATCTTTTATGTTCTATATAGTACTTCATGTGTAGTGATTATAAATAATAGAATTATATTTTTGAAAAGTTCTTGCCTGAAGCAGAACAGAGAATGATGTGGAAGGTTGGTGACACTGTCAACTATGAGTCCTTTGACCATGGCCTCTGTTGAGTGACAGGATTGTAACCACATGCTTGAAGACTGGAATTGGCAGCAGAGCAAGTCTGCATGATTCAATCTAGGCCATAGTGTTCTAACTCGAAAGTCATTCATGTTGATAAATGTGACTTGGTGTGATGATTTATAAGAATGCAGTGTATACAACAGAGCCATGATAGAAAATTCGAGGGTCCTCAGGGTATCAGATTGGGGTGATGATGTGGTTGCTGTGGGTATAAGGCGGGTCTTACATAACCATAAAGGACTAAAGTAGATTAAATGCAACCAGTAATTACCCTAGAAACTTGGTATTTGTAGAAGTCCTCACTCAACATTGATTTGTGTGTGCATTGTATGTATGTGGTGTAATCTATGTGACAGGAAGTATGCACATGCCCTTAGAGGTCAGAGGTCATTGTCAGGTGTCTTCCTCAGTTGCTCTTCACCTTACTTTTTGAGACAGGGTCTCTCATTGAACCTGGAGCTCGCTGTTTCTGCTAGGCTGGCTGGCCAGTGAGCTCCAGGACCCCACCTGGTTCCGCCTCCCCACTATTGAGGTTACATCAAGCTTGCACTAATGAAGAAGTAGTTGCTGGGACCTCAACCTTGCTCAGAACTCCAAAATAATAAGCAGATTGCTTTCCGTAGTTGTTTCTTCAAGAGGCAAAGCAACTGAGATCCACAGTTGCCAACTTTAACCCCTTGTTAAGTAAGGGTCACTTTTAAAGGTATCGGTTTCCTAGAATCTTTTACAGGTCACATGTTAAGGGTGAGCAGTCTGCTACCACCAGAGAAATCACTGAGTTAGAGGGAGGGCTGATCTTCAGATGAGATTCCAGCATAATGAGGACACAGGAGAGCTCTATGATGGACTTACGGGACCAAGGACAGAACTGGATCAGTTCCAATCCCAGTGGCTTTACACAGGCCATCTTCTTTTCTGTTTATATAAACTTCTTTGCACGTCATGCAACATTGTTAGACAGCTCTCCCTCAGACCTAATCTACTACCTTTAGTTCTCCCATCTCATACTCTCTGCTTCCTGGCCACATAGATATGGAGAGAAGATGCACAAGATGGATACAGAATGGGATGTTGGTTGGCCCAGCCTGGTAGCAGAGAATGCCACTTAGACGTACTTTGCACTTTCCGTAATGCATTAATGGGTCTCCACCTTCTTCCGCATGTTCAAGAAGAGAATAAGGATGCTGACCAATATCTAGTGATACCCTGATGTGCATTTCCCCTCCTTGTCTGGACTCATTAGCAACATTTAGTTCTCTTAGTAGCTAGTATTTGGTACACACTACAGTTTTCACAGAATGCACTTGAGTCTGCTGTGCGGACTGCTTCAGTTGTAATTGAGTCTATGTAGTTACTAATAGTGAAGGAAGCAGAAGAGAAACTGCTTATCCCACTGCCCTTGCTCAAGTGTGATGAATGCTTTAGATGGAGTAAGAATAGCTAAGAGCAATCGCTGGACCACATTGAACCAAATATGTGACTTGGGATCTAGCAACATCTGGGTCTGGGAAAAAATGTTTTCTTTTCTTTACTGTTATTCTACAACTGCTAAGTCTGTGGCTGAATGGAGAATAGACATGCGTCTTCCCCTATCCATGTGGAGTTGGCTCTGGGAAACCCTTTCCTCCCATCTAGATAATCAGCAGTCAGAGATTTTCAAGGCCTACAGATAAATCTGCATGTGACCCTCACATCTTCGCACATCTTCCTGTATACTTCAAGTGATCAGATTACTTATTTCAGTATAATGTGAAGATATTCCACAGATAGGTTTAATATAGCACTTAACATATGGCAAATTAAATTTTTATTTGAAGAACTTTCTAGAAATTTTTTAAAACTTCTTTTATTTATTTATTTATTATTTATTTGAGACAGTTTCCTGTGTCCCAGGCTGACCTTGATCTCCTGATCCTCCTTCCTACATTGGTTAAAGCTGTAGTGAGGAACCCAAAGACACAGAGAACCAACTGTATTTTTGTATATATGTCATGAGATTCGACAGACACATATGTGTGTAAAAAGCTCTACACCTGTAATGAGTCTATTTGGGATAGGACCTGGGACTTAAAGCCATACTAGACGAAGCATCCTAAAGGCAGCTACTTACCAGGTAACCTCCTATTACAAAAGAAGGAGCAGAAGCATGCTTGCATATCCTGACCATCTGTCAGGATGGAATGGGTCTACTTGTATGAGCCATCTTAATGTCAAAAGAACCAAGTAATCACATCATAAGTCAGGATGGGTAGCAACACTTGTCAACCATTTTGAGCAACCTCCAAACTCTCTGACTACCAGTCAAGGTAAAAATAGGCTCACAGCTTTGGGTCTCCACAAATTTCTCCTGGTATGTGCCCTCTAGCTAAACCGCCCCACCTGTCACTTTTCTTATCTTGTCTCCCGTCAAAGAAGCACAGGAGAGCTCCGTGTCTCTGGCTAACCAGGCAGGCATTTGTCACCAGAATTGAGCAATTGCCATCAGCCATACCAATTAACTCCCTATTCTAGGCAGACCCAGAGAAGAAACAGCACAGGTCTTGTTGCCAAATCCAAAGAAAGCACACCCCTGTGGTCAATCTCATCTCACCCACAGAACCATAATCATTTCTCAGCTCTAATGTTTCTGGGCTGAGAGGCACTCTGAGTATTTATTATACACCAGAGAGCAGTTAAGCACATGCTATTTAAAAGGCTGCACTTCCTAGCTTACAAAATAGCGCATGGTGCCGAAGGACAGGGAAGTCTTTCTTCCAGTAGGTTTTTGTTGTTGTTGTTTTCTAGTCAAACAAGTTGGTTGGGGGCTAGGGAGTTAGAACTCGGTTGACAGAGTGGACTTGAGGTCAATCTCCAGAGCCCTAGGAAAAGGGTTTGGTGCAGAAGTGTGTTCTTGTAATCTCTTCTCCGGGAAGATGGAGACAGACGCATTCCCGGGACTTGCTGGACAGGCACCTGATCCGAATCAGTGATAGACTAAAAACAAGGTGAACAGAGAGTATGGAAGACTCCTGAGGTTAATCTTATTAACTTGGGGGCCTCATCCTGGCCCCCGGCATCCATCTTTGGAATATTGGGCACAAAACTCCATTTTAAGCTCCCTCCCCTGAGAGTTGCCTCAGTCCAAACTTTATCTCCCCAGGGATGGTCAAGGAAGCCCGCCAAACCTTGGCCCCTCCCCAGTGAGGGTCAAGACCACTCCCACAGCCTATTTAAACTGCGCCCCCCCCAGAATAAAAGAATAAACACATGGTCTCCCCTTTTCCTTTCTGGTGGTCATGTCGGCCTTCTGTCCATCTCCCTTCCCCCCCATGTTTCCTGAGGCCACCCGAGAGCGCAGATGTCCAATTAAACCTGGATATCTTTTAATTTGGTCTGATTTGGTCTGATAGGGATTATTTGCATCTGCGGAGAGGCTTATTGGTGAGAAAAACCTAACAAATCTCTGGCCTTAGTTTCAGAGAAACCAACTCAAAGAATTATACAGGAAAAAATGTCTAGAAAAAATTGTTATGGTTTCCTATAAAGTGCATGAGCCAACAACAGTACTAAATGGTTTCAGTAAAGATGTTATCATTCATTCATGAATTCCTTTATTTATGAATTCTGCGGGGATTTATCAAGCGCTTGTTGAAGATCAGAATCTCCACATTTGGGTGATGTCCAGAGAAAGGAGATTCATTAGGTCTGGCCACCCCACAAGCACGGTGTATCAGCTACGTTCCTCGTGGCTGTGATAAAAGCCTGGCAAAAAGTCAGCTTAAAGAAGGAAGGTAGATTATGGCTTACAGTAAAGCGGCTACTGTCCTTCAGAGTGGTGGGAAACGTGGTGGCAGGAGTGTGGGGTGGCTTGTCACAGTCAGGAAGTAGAGAACAGATTGGAAGTGGGGCACTTCTTCCATTGAGGCTATGTCACAAGGCCTGTCACCAGCGGGGTGCCATGTGTTTAAATGCATAAGCCCGTGGGACACATCTCACACCATCCACAGCAGAACTGGAATTGGCCAGATCGATCTCTGAGCAGCACTTGCAACAGTGAACCACCGGACTCCTGTTCCCAGACACATTGCTTTCTGGGATTTTTGTTTTAGTTTGGTTTTGTTGTTTTCTCAAAACAGGTTTTCTCTGTGTAGCCCTGGCTGCCCTGGAACTCTTTCTGTAGACCAGGCTGACCTTGAACTCACAGAGATCCGCCTGCCTCTGCCTCCTGAGTGCTGGGATTAAAGGAGTGTGCCACCACTGCCCAGAGGTTTTTTTTGGGGGGGGCAGTATGGGAAGGTCACACATTGCTTTCTGAATTAAAGCAATAACAATAGGAAAGAAGTGCCTCTCTTCTTGCTTCTGCATCAACAATGACTGAGATATTTTCAGTAGTCCTTTTCTTTAGTTGCTGTGTGAGACGATAAGGTCTGATGGCCTGGTCCGAGTGCTCTCCCAAGGGTATTTCTTCTGTTCTTTCAGCTTAGCCCTCCCAATGTGACCACAAAGCAGATGCCTTTGCCCCTCCAGTTTACAGGACTAGGAGCCAATAGGAAAGATGGCTTCAGCTTGGCGTGCCTACACATGGTGTGGCACATACTTTTTGATTCCAGCACTGAGGAGACCGAGGCAGGGGGATCTCTATGATTTGAGGACAACTGATCTGCATGGCAAGACCAAGACCAGAGCTACATAGTAAGACCCCATCTAAAAGAATTGCCATTAACATGATAACACGTTTGAAAAGAGGTTAAATAAAAAGAGAATGGCTTTTTTTTCCACCCAAAGATTCATAACTGGAGTGGAGAATGTGAGGGATGACTCAGCAGATAAAGACACTTGCCCCTACTCCTGACGCCTTGAGTTTAATCCCTAAGTCCCACATAAAGAATGGAAAGAATCAACTCCTGCAAGTTTTACACATACACAGAAAGGGGGGGAGGGAGGAAGGGAGGGAGAGGGAGAAACAGAGAGAGACAGAGAGAGAGAGAGAAACTCTATACTCTGCTTTTGTCATAAATAAGAAAGTCCTTTACCTTGGACCTAAAAGTAATGAGTTTTCCATCATCCATGTGACAGGTTAACTTGTTAGTGTCTAAGAGGATAAAAGCCAGTCTTTGCCTGGTCCTTGATGAGAACACACAAATGCTGCTGTCAGAACTCAAGGTAAAGAAATTTGATTCAGATTCTCCTGATGTTAAATACTATTAATATTACCTCAGACACAGCCAACTTCTCCTGGTTGGCAGTGGACTTTTTCAAACAAAATATTTGGATGGAAGCTTGAAAGATAAACGAAATTTTAACAGAAGGCTAAGGAAGAAAGAACATTCCAGAAAAGGGAGCAGCGTGTACAGAAACCAAAGGCCAGGAAGCGTTGACTATGTTATAACAGTAATGCTGAGCAGGGCTCCATAGACATTCGCTGGGGCATGGAATGAGAGATGAGGCTAAAGACACAGGCAGGGACCAGGACACAGGTGCACATGGGAGCAGCAGGATCACAGGAAAGTCATGTGATCAGATGTGTGTCTCTGAAAAGTCCTCTGGGAGGAAAAAAGAAGATGCAATAAGGAGGAGTTGGGTGATCTAAGTCCGATGACAAGGGCCTGAACTTGGAAGCTTCTGTAGTTACAACATCAACATTTTAGTTTAATGTCCAGGAGAGCAGCTCTTAGCTCAGAACTCCTCCAGCCTGGCCAGCTCCTTGTTGAGTTCCTAGTCTTGAGTGTTGTACTTTGCAAACATGTCTCTCCCTGTGTGAAGCCTCTTTAATTAGAGATACATTCTTACAAAGGTGCACTTGAGTTAGAAGAATACTTTCTTTTGTATTAGTCTAAGTTAACACCTAAGACAATAGATTTTATTATGAGAATTTTATGCATCCTTTGTTCATCTACTCCCCTCCTTCTAACTGTCCCCTCTTGGTGGCTCAGTTCCTGCCTCCTGGTATCACCCTGACTCTTTCGTAGCATGTGTATAGTGTATAACATTACCCTCTGTCTTGGCTCTCCCTGGCTTTAAGGCCTCATATTCCCTCTGTTACAGTGCCTTACAGGCTTTTATGATCTTTGCATTCCTCTGCATGCATGAGCACACACTCACACACACACACGTTAAAACCTAGAGACTGTTTCTTATGAGAGGAAACCTGTGGTGTTTCTCTGTCAGGGTCTCGTCTATTTTGTTTAACATGGAGACTTCCAGTACCACTCATTTTCCTGCAAAAGTCTTGAGTAAATTCTTTCCACCGAATAAAATTCTGTTGTGTGTGTGCTCATTTTCTTTCTCATTCATCTGCAGATGAACACCTAGGCTACTTCCACTTCTTAGCGTCATGACTAGAGCAGCAATAAACACGAGTGGGTAAGAGGTTCTGTGATGCAACTTCAAGCCCCTTGGGTGAACACCTGGGGATGCTAGAGCTGGATCATAAGGAAATTCTGCATTTAGCTTTCTAAGGAAGGACAATCTCGTCCCTGGGTTTCTCTTCCCTCACATCCTCATCAACATGTATTGTCCTTTCTCTTTTTCATGTTAGCCATTTTGGCCAAGACAAGAAAGCTAGAACCTTGGGTGAAAGGTGACTCGGTGATTAAAACCTGGTGCTGTGCCGGGTGGTGGTAGTGCATGCCTTTAATCCCAGCACTCAGGAGGCAGAAGCACGTGGACCTCCGAGTTCGAGGCCAGCCTGGTCTATAGAACAAGTTTCAGGGTTACACAGAGAAAGCTTCTCTAGAAAAACAAAACAAAACAAAAACAAACAACTAACAAACAAAGCTGGTACTGCCCCTGCCGACAACCAGATTCTTCCCAGCATCCACATCTGTCAGTTACCAACTTCTGGGAATTCAGCTCAATGTGGGCATCTGATGTCTCCAGACTCCGAGGGCTCCTGCACTTATAACCACAGAGACACACAAACCTATCCACAATTAAAAACAAAATAAATCTAAAATAAAAAAGAAACCATACAATTAGAAAAGAGGTTTTTGTTTTGTTTGTTTGTTTGTTTTTTCCCTAAAGACTCTCAAAGCAGTTTTCATGTACATTTGCTAGGTGGCTAAGGACAATGAACACTTTTCAAAGATTTGTTGGCGTTTGTGTTCCTTCTGAAAACTGTCCCTTCACTTCCTTAGACAACATGGTGACTGGAAGGTTTGACTTTTGGTGTTCGAATTTTTGGCCCTTCTTTACCCATCTAGATACCAATCTCTCCCTGGCATACAGTTGGCAGACGTCATCATTCCGTAGGCCTCTTGGTGCCAGTGGGTCTTTACCCTAACGCAGAGGCTGTTTAATTTCATGCATCCCCGTTTGCCACTTCTTAGGGTTATTTCTTAGGCTATTGGAGTCCTTTCCATAAAGCCTTTACCTGTGCTGATTGTTAAGTATTTTTCCTTAGGCAACAAACCTCTCTGCCGACGCAGTAATCCCAATTAGACCAAATCAGACCAAATTAAAAGATACCCAGGTTTAATGGCTGCCAACATTCCTGGGTGTCCCCCTACCCCCGAACATGGAGAGGGGAACGGAAAACCTAAAGACCATAGAAAACTGGAAGACCACATGTTCGTTCTCTGGGGGGCAGTTTAAATAGCCTGTGAGAGTGGTCTTGACCTTCCCTGGGAAGGGGTCACCATTTAGCGAACATTCTTGGAGGTGGAGTTTGGACTGAGGCAAATCCCAGGGGAGGGAGCTTTGAAATGGAACTTTCTGCCCAACATTCTAAAAACGGATGCCAGGGAGATAGAGCCAAGCCCCCTAACTAAGCACTTATATCTTGACATGTTTCTTTTCTGTCTTTTTCCAGCAATTGCCAAGTTTCATGTCTTATGTAACATCTTTGAGCCATTCTGAATTTTTTTTGTCTTGGGTAAAAGGCATAAACATAATTTAGTTCTTCTGAATGTGAATATCTACTTCTCCCAGTATCATTTGTTGAAGAAATTATCTTTTTTCTAATTAAAGATTTTTGTCTAAGATCAGGTGGAAGTAGCTGTGAGGATTGGTCTCTGGGCCCTGTATTCTGCTCCCTTGGTCTGCATGTTTATTTCTGTGTTACTATCACACTGTGTTTGTCACAGGGGCTCTGTGGTATAATTTGAGACCAGGTATATTTTGGTGCCCCGGCACTGTTCCATACATGCGAATTGTCTGCCTTTCTTTCTCCTCTTCTTTCTTTTACTCCCTTTCAATTCTGTTTGACTGTGGTGTCCAGCAATGCTTTAGTCACCGTACAATCTTGAGAGCAGTCAACTTGAGGACAAAACTGATTGAGAGAGGAGGAAGAGTCAAAAGAAATAGGGAAGAGATTTCATTAACTGTGGATAACTGTGGATTAAATTCCTATGGATGTGGAAGAAGGACATCTATTTTATGCCAATCTTAATGTTTAAGGAGGAGGGAAAAAAAAGTGAAAACACAGCCTTCAAAGTAACTGGAGACATGCCACCATTGCACGGTGGCAGGCAGGTGACATGTCCTACAGCAACTTCCCAGTGACAGCCACACTGCTTAAAAAAGCTATACTGATAAATGACAAAGGTCCAGAGGATAGTCTATCCCCACCCCCCGACCCCATGACATCTGTCTATATTTGAATAATCTCATTAAGGGAGACATCACCCATCTCTGAGTGTTTGCAAACCAATGGGTGGTATTGCATTCTTTCATTGCTTTCTTCTGAAGAGTGTTTGTGAGAATTTGCATGTTTAGTTGAAAGATAATTTGTGTGCAAGAAGGAAATGGTTTACCTAGAGGTCCGCAACCCCTGGAGAAGAAGACATGGTGCTCTCTTTTGTGTCAACTGCTCTATGCTTCAGCACTAAAATCTGAGCAATTAAAGCACAAAGTAGCATTTGCGAAACACATCTAAACATCTCATAGTCAGAAATATAAAACTGGAAAAACTGAGAGTGAGGAACCTCTGTCTCGGAATAATTATACTCTTGGAACTCTTACAGGGTGCAAAGTCTAGAGGGTTTTTCTAATTTCTTGTGGTGATTTGCTATTGCAAAGTGAAAAATGAAGAGAAAGCAGAGGATTTGGGAAAATAAAACAGCTACTAAGCAGCTGCTACTGAAGAAAACAAATCAAAAAAGAACAATGATCTCTTTTTTTTATTTTTCCATTCGAAAATTTACACTTCCTCCCCTTCTCCCATTCCCATCCTGCTTCCCTACTAACCCTCCTCCCTCCCCCTCCATCCTTAAGAGAGAACAGGGTACCCTGCCCTGTGGGAAGTCCAAGGCCCTCCCCACTCCATCCAGGCCTAGGAAGGTGTGCATCCAAATAGACTAGGGTCCCCAAAAGCCAATACATGCAGAAGAGACAAATCCCAGTGCCATTATCGATGGCTTCTCAGTCTGCCCCCATTGGCAGCCACATTCAGAGAGTCCGGTTTGATCACATGAAAGCTTTAAGTACTTTGAGGTGACTTGTCTTCAAGCTTACCCTTGTCCCTTCGCTACTGTTATCTTTTGATTGTCATCCCCATTTGAATTTCTGGGATTCCATTCTAGACATCTGTCTGATGTTTTTAATTGCCACTCAGTAGGATCCTGGAGTCTAAGCATTGTGGGAGAGTTCCTAGGTCTTCAAAATTCTCCTCTTTGTTTTCAACTTTTTCTTCACGTATACAACTTTGTCAGTTTAACTGTGAGGGTGGGAATGTGAGAATAACTGCCCAATAAGTTTTCACAATGAAGGCATTTCTGTGTTCTGACCCTCTCTTCTTGCCTTCACCACCATCCACAGCTCAGCAGACTTCTTTTTCTGTTGACGGTTGAAGGCAGCCTTGCAATACCTGAATCAGAAACTCATCAGAAAAGGAAATTGTCACCATTGTCTCTTTGCCCAATGGCAAGGTCATTTTAATGAAATGCAGCTCAGTGGATCTTCAGTAAGTCCTTAATCTTTGCTTGCTACCACTGAAAATACTGTGATTTGTTGATGTTTTGGTGTTTTCAGGGGAAATGAAAGCCTTTTGCGCTGTTGGGAAGTAGACATTTGAGCCATAAGTTGAGTTTTTCAAACTCAAAATATCACTAGGAGAAAACAGAGGAGGATTTGTCATATAATCTTGGATTAGAGAAAGGCATTCTGATGCAAAACACAACCTCAGATCCTCATAAACTATAAGGAAATGTTTTAATCTCCCTTTTCCCTTCTCCTTTTATCTTTCTTTCTCTATAGCTTTTCCATACACATATATATATTTTAAACTAATACTTTAAAATATACCAAAAGCAAATGGCAGAGAAAAAATATTTGCAATACGTAAGATTGGGAGATTTTTATGTATGGTCTAAAGATTAGAGTTTGGGAATTTTTTTATGTGTAATGAAGAAAGAAAACAAAAAGTGGGCAGTTGACATAAAAAACAAAACGCTATAAATAGAGCCTGAACATCAAAATGCCCCCCATCTCACTGGTAAGAACTTTATATGAAACCAGGACACTGTTTTTACTTGTCTCCTTGACAACGGTCAGTACTGAAGAGGCTCTGGGAAATCCCCCCTCACAAGTGTCATAGGTCAAGTATAAACTGGCACAGTGCTCTGAGATGCACTTGTTCTTCCTACCTTAGAGCAGTGGCTCTCAGCCTTCCTAATGCTGTGACATTTTAATACGGCTCCTTGTGTTATGGTAACAGTAATTTTGCTACTTTTATGAATTGGAATGTAAATACCTTTGTTTTCTGATGATCTTAGGGTGTCCTCTGTAAAAGGGGTCGTGACCCACAGGTTGAGAACTACTGTCTTAGAGTGTTGTTTGGTGACGTCAATCAAAGCTGTATGGTTACAATCAAGCCATTTTAGTTTTATAAATTTGTACCATGAGTGCACGGGAAATGTATATAAAGATTTATACAAAAACATAACAGCTGTTTTTCAGAGCAAACACTCTGAAGGTGTTTGCTGTACAAGCAGAAAGATTGGTGTTTAAGCCTCAGCACCCACATGAGATCCAGGCATGACCCCACAAGTCTGCAACTAAGAGGCTCAGTATAGGCAAAAATGGCAAGCTCCAGGTATAGTAATGGACCTTGTCTAAAATAAATGAATAAATATGAAGGGCCAGCTAGATGGCTCAGTCTCATCAGGTAAAAGTTCTTGCTGCACAAACATGATGGGACCCAGGTTCAATCCTTGGAATTCACAATAGAAGAAAAGAACCAAATCCTTTTTTTTTTAAAAAAAAAAAAAGAAATATGGCTTTATCATATTATTTTTTTAAAGATTTATTTATTTATGTATACAGTGTTCTGCCTGCACATATGCTTGCAGGCCAGAAGAGGGCACCAGATCTCATTACTGATGGTTGTGAGCCATCATGTGGTTGCTGGGAATTGAACTCAGGACCTTTAGAAGAACAGGCAGTGCTCTTAACCACTGAGCCATCTCTCCAGCCCCGAGAACCAAATCCTAAGGGTTGTCCTTTGACCTTCACATACATACCATGGCACACATATAATCATACTCTCTCTCTCTCTCTCTCTCTCTCTCTCTCTCACACACACACACACACACACACACACACACACAATAATAGCATATTTTTAAAAACAAGGTAGATAGTGATGGGAGAAAGGTCGATGGTGTTGGCCTCCATAAGTACCAGCATAGGCAAGGTACCCTTTATATCCATTCACACAGGTAGACCAACGTAAAAGAAAGATTACCAAACAACATTGTCAGGTATGAACATCAGAACACGGAGAACATAATTTGTACATCTCCACTTGTATAAAGACAAGGGGGATGAGTTTGTCGAGCTTACATTGGTCAGATAGCATGCCAGAAACTGCTGGTTGACGGCGTTAGAAGTCTGACCTGGGAAAGGCCCTGTTTTCTTCATTTTAAATCATACCATTATTTGAAATATTTTAAGATCAAAGACTATGTTACTTTCCTAAGCACAGAAAGTTAGCACCGTTACAGAAAAGGGCCAGAGTGAGGGTTAGTGTGCATGTATGCCACATTCCTTGTTAAGCAGCCTTGAGCTTGTTAAAGCACTCGAGGCGGGAGGAGCAGCATGTGAATCAATGAGCAGATGAAGTGTTGGCTGCTGGTGTGAGACATGTAACTTAGAAGATGCTTCTGATAACCCTCCAAATGCTAGTCAGCTTAGCGGGCCCCATTGCTCATGCTGACCAGACAGCAGCTGATTTTGCTGACTTGAAAGTGGACTTCTGCTTTGGTGTGAGCTGAGAAGATACCCCAGAGGAAATGAATGTCTTGTTTTGCATGAATTGTGACATTTTGGAAATCAAGAAACTTTGTTCTGGGAATTGATAGTTTTGTCTTGGCCTGGCCTCTGCTTAGCACGGAGCCTTCTAGTTCTCTCTTTTTTTTTTTCTTTCTAGACCGTCTTTGTAAAATGTTGACGGATGACTATTTAGCTTTCTAAATTTATGCACTTTAAAAGAAGAAAGGAAACTGCAAAAAAAAAATAAACCCAGAATAAACACAACATTCCACATTTTAAAAAAATGTATTAACATTTGTTTTTGAGTAATATTTCCAATGACAGATAAGTTGCCAAGTGGGTCACTGTCCAGTAGTAGCTAAGATTTTGATGATCTGGAGAATTCTCTACTCTTTGAACTCTGATTTCTTTCATTGCCGGTGTCATTATACAAGCTCAGAAACACCCATGGAGGTTTGGGGAGATAGATGGCTCAGCTGGTAAAGTGCTTGCAGCACAAGCATGAAGGGTCCAGTTCAAGCCCCACATAAAACCCAGACATTGCGGTGCATGCTTGCAATCCAAGCACTGGCATGTCAGAGACAGGCAGGTCCCTGAGACTTACTGATCAGCCATCCCAGCCTAAAGCTTGAACCTCCAGGCTGGCAGAAAACCTCTGCCTCAAAAACCAAGCTAGAGTAGGACTGGGGAAGCCTCGTGAGGTTTGTACCTAGTTCAACAAGGATACTTGCTACACATGCATACCCATGTACACACAATGCATTCAATAAGTTTTTGGCTTGTCATTCTATCTCTGGATAGATGGGTGGTACACATACCCATTTCGTACCAAATTTCATCTTATTCATTTAGATAGAGAGAGAAATGGTTACCTAGTGATGCCAGGAATATCCTACTTTAAATAGAATGTTCACAAGAAGCCACATTATGGTCTGACTATTTTTATTGAAATCTCCAACCAGGTTCCCGAGTGAGTGTAGAGAGGCCATGCCCTTGCCAGGAAGATCATCATGTGCTGATGTCTGACGCTGCTATGCTTATCTGCTGGACCTGGCCAGCTTATTTTGATATACATCGATTATATGTAACACAGAGCCCTGGGCTGGGAACACCGTTCGGGGAAGCAGCCCGCTCATCCAGGGGTTAGTTGAGCTTGGTAGCTGGACAGTGAAAGACTATCCATCACCAGGTAGAACAGAGCTGCCCTGGCACATAGCCAATAGGACTTCAATTAGGCCCAGACAAATGGAGGAAGCAGCCGTGATGGTGCTTTGCCTTGTCTCAGTAGAAACGCATATGCAAAGAAAAGCCACTTCCTACCCCACTGGCCTGTCCCCAGCCCTGTTCTACAGATACACAGGGAAGGGCAGAACCAGTTAGTCAAGGCAGCTCCCTCTGTCACAGATGATGAACTGGCAGCCACATGGCAGGGTGAAATATATTTAGGACAGAGGCAATGAGACTCCCTGGGGTGGTGGTTCTGGTTCTGTTTGCTGGACTCCGTGGTGTGTTTGTCTGGCAGCATATATGAGGAAGGAGCTGCTTTTGGAAACCAAAGCAGTATTCTTATGAAGTTGTCTTTCCTGTGTGCTTGATCGACGGCCTTTAATCGGGGAGTTGTTGATTAAATTAAGGAGGGTGGGTCACTGCTCACAAAGTTGAGCTCACTGCTTCCTTATCACTCCCCTCTTGGACCATTTATGATATAATGGTATGCAGTTGAATAATGCAGGATTCTAGCCTACAAGTAAATAAATATTCATGTAATAGATTCAGTTATGCTGTAATAAATGATTTTGGAACCCACCACTTTAGCATCTGAATCATGGGTTCTCTTACTCTTATCTTACTCTAAGGAGTGATGTTCAGAGGCAAGGAAACCCTAGATACTGTGACGATGTAAGTATCTTCTGAGCCCAGGCAAATGCCTTGAAGTGTTTCTATTGGAAAACTTAACAAGTAGATACAACAAAATAAGAATTTATAGCTGGTGAGAGGGCTCAGTGGGTAAAGGTGTCTGCTGCCAAGCCTGAGGACCTGAGTTCAATCCCTGGGACCTGCATGGTTGGAAGGAAGAACAGACTCTTGCAAGTTGTTCTCTGAATTCCACACTATGCCTTGGCACCGAAATGCGCGCGCGTGCGCACACACACACGCACAAACACACAAAGACACACACACATAAAATTTACCTTTTTATTAGATATTACTATAGCCACACCTGCTTGTTTCTTAGGGCCGTTTGATTAAAAAACCTTTTCCAAACCCTTTATTCTGAGATAATGTCTGTCTTTGTGGTTGAGGTGTGTTTCTTGTAAACAGCAGAATGTCGGATCCTGTTTTTGTATCCATTCTCTTAACCTGTGTCTTTTTATAGGTGAGTTGAGTCCATTAATATTAAGCGTTATTAATGACCAGTGGTTGTTCATACCAGTTAATTTCTTTTTGGTAGTGTACTCACTCATTAGTGGACCCTAGCCATAAAATAAAGGACACTAAGCACTTAGCTCACAAGCCCAGAGAAGCCGAATAGCAAGGTAAACCCAAAGAAAGCATATACAGATCCTCCTGGAAGTTGGAAGCAAACAAGATCATCAGGCAAAAGTTGGAAGCC
>PVIU01025168.1:0-24226 GCA_004026605.1 Ondatra zibethicus
TATAATCACTATATAATGGTAGAATACAAATATAAAGAAAATATGTTTTATTTAGAAAAAGAAATATTACAATATAAACTAATGGCTATTTAAAATTAATACATATGGAGAAGAAAGAAAGAAATGGATACAAGAATAATATTAGAAGTCAGACTTTTCTGAGTAAATTCTATTTTGTGTTTTATCACAATTTTTGTTGATAATAAGTTTCTAAATGTTGAAACAGGCAAGTATAGTTAAAAGTTCGGTGTGTTCTAGGGAGTCAAGGCTATACCTCAAACCAAAAGTTGAACTCAGCAATATGCTGTAGATTGCAGAGCTGCAGAAGTGGAACTTCCCAAGATTTTCTCAGAGGATGGACAGTGAGTCCAAGGCATTAATTAGCCTTTGATTTTTTTTTTCCTCTTTTGGATCTAGTTTTGCTTTAACATGATGGTAACTGTGCCCTAATTATTTCTTACTGAAATAAGAAAGCATACATAATTCACCTTGGATTTTATAAGAGCCCACAGATAAGACATTTGGGTTTTTAATGACAACTTGAACTTTTAAAAAATAGACTATGTTTGCACAGGTCTTTTGCTTTATTCCATTGTTTGAGGCTTGGTCTTACACTGTAGCGTTGACTGTCCTGTACCTACACAGACCAGGCTGTCCTCACACTCTACCTATCTTTGCTTCCAAAGTGCTGAGATTAAAATGGTTTACCACAATTCTCAACTGAAAGCTTTGGAAGTTTTAAAGACAACTGGAGTGTGTAAAGTTCTATTGCATTATATGTGAAATACAAACACAAGATCTTAGAAACAATCCCGAAAGAGATGGTTATGATTTTACAGTGATGTGTTTGTATATCAAGTTGACAGGAGATAGGGTACTTTAGTAGTTTTATTTTCATCTTGACTTAATTGAGAAATTGTTTCCATCAAATTGGCTGTGGGCATTCCTATGACAATTGTCTCTACTGATGATTGTTGTGGGAGGGCCCAACCCATTGTGGATGGAACCACCCGTAGGTAAGTTGGCTTGGTGAAAAACCTGCGTATAGTAGCTTTCCTCCCAGTCCCTGCCTCTGTTCCTTCTTGACTTCATGCCCTCACACAATGATGGCCTATGATTAAAATTCATAACTTAAATAAACCCTTCCCTCTCCTATCAGTTCAACAGAACCAAGTGAACTAAAATACATAAAAGCTAGTGATATGATGACACAGAAAAACAATAAAGTCCTGGCAAAAGACATTCACAGCTGATGAAAAATAAAGCTGCAAAGAAATCTTAAACGTCACCAAGTCTAACTGTTTTTGCAATAGTGTCTTGAAAATATTCTGAATATCATAAGGTGTAAAGCAAAAAAATTACCAGAATTGAAGAAAATTAAGGAAAATTTGCATATTAGTTACAAATCAAAAAGAAATAATTTAGAATTTATATGTCTTAATATGACAGACTAAAGAAGAAAACACCTTTACATAAAAATGTCAGTGGGTAAACATGGAAGAAACTTTAAAAATCACTTAGTTTTAATTGTTTGATTCAGACAACTCTCCTTCAGTGAAAGACTGAATGAGAACCTATAGCGAATCAATGTTAATATCCTAAGAAATGCAAATAAATAAATAAATAAATAAATAAAACCAGCCTGACACAAAGCCACAAAGAGCAAAGGACACCAGCTATGACATGTGCGCAACCTAGAAGTTAAGCTTGGAATTGCAAGGCTTTTGAGATAACCTGTTTCCATAGAAACAATAGGATATAAAGACGCTGTTATAAAAGGTGGTTTCCAGGTAGATAATTCCAGCACATTAGATATTTAGAGGATACCTAACCCCATTTCTACAAGAGGTTCCTAATATTTACAACAAAAACCAGAGAGGAAATGGAAAAAGATTCCAAGAGGCACCAAATCAAAGAAGCCAAAGTAAATGCCAAAGAAACCTCCATGCCATGCAACTTAAAACCACAGGCAGTCAGTATTTCCTGCCTACTACTAGAGTAGTTAAAATTAAAATGATTTCTACTGCTTTCAATTTGGTTCCTTTGTTCACAACTTTCATATAGTCTCAAATTTTGCTGTTTTCTTTAAAGTTCATTTACACTCTTGGCTTGGGGAGACTCAAGGCAGCCAGGCCTGTGAAAAGATGGGTACCATGATTCATTCTCTCTCTCTCTCTCTCTCTCTCTCTCTCTCTCTGTGTGTGTGTGTGTGTGTGTGTGTGTGTGTGTGTGTGTCTGTCTGTCTGTCTCTCTGTCTCTCTCTCTCTGTGTGTGTGTGTGTGTGTGTGTGTGTGTTTAAAAGGTGTTTTAGTGTTTGTGGAAGTTTTGTGTTACTACTAGATCTTTTTATTCCCTTACTAGTATCTGAATGGACATTTCTATTTTAGTTTAAGAAAGCCTAATTTCCCTTTTTGTTTTGTTCTGTTTATTGGGTTGTAGTTTTAGCATTGTGTAGAAAAAGAACTATCTTCAACATCATCTAAATTTTCACATCATTTTCTAGAATTTTCACAGTTTTTTTATATTTAAGTCTGCAGTACATTTTAAGCGAACTTTCATCAAGCATGCAGACAGGAATATATTTATATTCTTCTGTAGGAACAATTAATCCAACACCATTTGTTGGCCCTCCTTTGTGTTCAATTGATCTATCTTCCAGTTGCTTGGTGACACCATAGTCTTGTGATTAGTTACTGTAATAGTAATTTTTGAAGCTGGTGTCATTGCATTGGCTTTCTAGAATTGGTTCCTCAAAAAAAAAAATAGAGTCTGTTTGTGTCTTTAACTTTGCTTGGTGGGATTTTAATTGATATTGATATCATGCTGATTCTGCATAAACCAACTTGGAAAGAACTAATTATCTGGTTGTGTTACTAAATTTCCTCAGCATATTCATTTGGCATCCTTTTTATTTTGATAGCAGAGGCAACAATAATCTACTGTATTGTTGTTTAGGGGAACTGGAGGGCTGTTTTGTTTTATTTTTCATTAGAGATAAGTTTAGGGCTAGTCACTTGTTTCTTTGTTAGACTAGATATAAGTTTATTGATTTTATTAATATTTCCAAAGAAAAAGTTGGTGGTTTCCCTGTAATTTCTTGTTCATAGTTTTGTTGATTTCTCCTTTAATCAATATTTTTTCTTGTGCTTGTCTCAAATATAATTTCTCTTCATTTTCTTGTTTTCTCAGATCAAGTTTAGATTACTGATTTTAATTCTTCCTGTTTTCCAGCATAGGCATGAAATACTATAAATGTGTTGTTTTATTATTCAATATTATAAGACTTGGTCGATCATAATGTGATTTCTTTCTTGGTCCAGTTAATGTTCAAAATTTACTTGGTGAATTCCTATTCTGTTCTTTTGAATTTGTTAACATGTGCCATTTCCTCTTCAGTTTCACTATTTTGGATGGAAACTTAAATTTCTTCCACCAAATGTGTTTCTAAATATTTTGGAATTTTATAAGATTTTTTGAAGAAAGGGGAGAATGTAAGGACATTTTAAAGAATGCCCACTATCATGATTAATTCAACTCCATTGCTGTTTATTGAAGACAGATCTAAAAGAGTGTGTGAGCGTGTGTGACAGTGACAGTCTGAGATTATCTAGAATAAATGAGAGCATAAGCATGGGGTGAAAAACTGGGGGCATTTTGGTTTGGCAAAGATCTTACATGTTGGCTACTTTATAGTCGTTATAGAATAATCGTAGTCTCACAGTGTTATTATCTAAAAAGAGTTTAAAATAATGTTAGCTACAATAGAAAAGTTCATCTTTCCTTTCTGATTTTCACTCCTTGTCTCTTCTATGCAGGATGGCTTCAGGTCCTTCCATTTACATACTGACTTTGCTGTTGTTTTTATCTGTGTTCTTTTCTTTTTAGATGCATTTTTTCTATTTTATGTGTATGAATGTTTTGCCTGCTATATGTATATGTAGCATGTACGTGCTTGGTGCCCACGGAGGACAGAAGAGGGTGCTGAGAAGCCTGAAATTTGAGTGACAAGAAGGTATGAGATGTCGTGTGGGTGCTAAGAACAAAGCCAAGACCTTCTAAGGACAGGAAGTGCTCTTAGCTTCTAGTCTTATCTCCAGGCCCTTAATATGTTGCTTGATGCCTTTCTTTAAAACATTTCCCTTAAAGACTAGGAAAAAAATGAGTTAGAACAAGTATTATGGGTTGCAGGCAGAAGTACATACTGAGATCAGACTATGTATTTTTATCACTATCTAGTATATATTCATAACTTGGAATTTATTGCCCAAGAAACTACTAAATGAAAAGACCAACTAAGTGGAAGAATTCTATATCCTTTTACTATATGCATTTCTACCTGTGGAAGCAAGTTTATGCTCTTTTCTTGGGGATTTTAATGTCAATGAGAGCTTCTACCTCTGCAGTAGAATTGCTGATACTGTCTGGGCATAACAACAAGGAGATGACATTGAATCTCCCGAGATAATTCTGGCCAGAATTCACCATGGTGCGTCTTGAGCCATGAGGTTTTCTTTGATTGTTCTGAAGCTATGCAAATCTCCCAAGCTCTGACAACAGTAATATTATAGATGCTACTTATCATTTTTATTAGAAATTATCTAGTGATTTATAATAAAGTAAATTTAATTTAAGGACTAATACCTTTTTATTTACATAAGAGCTACCTCTAGAAAAAGAGTTGTAAATTGCTTCCTAAATTTTGTACATTTTACTGCTCATTAATTTCTCCACAAAGGTTAATGAAAGAGATAGAAACAAGAAGAATTTATCTGGGAAAAACAATTGTCTGAATGATTGATACGGGTGCTAACAAAATCTTGCCAAATATATAGGGACTTCTTTATTATAATGATTTTTTGTGGTCCATTTTACATTCCATAGTACATAGTAATTCAACACTGTTTTCATCATTAGGATGACTTATTTACTTTATGACGACTTTAAAGATACAAAGAATTTCAATTTCTATGCATCCTCCATATCCAATGATGCTTAAAAATGATATTGGTTGCCTTGAAGAAAGAGTCACTGTGTTTAAAAACTGAGTTTTTGCTATTTATTTTTTACAAATATAAAGACCAATCTGTTGTACTGTACTTTCACATGAAGAATCAATTATAAAGCTTCATGTGCAAGCACCATAACAGATTCTGGTTTTATATCTGAAACTATAAGTGAGAAAAAGATATATTATGTAGTAACAGATATTTGATAATGCCCTTTTCCTTAATTTATTTATAGGACCATGTAGTGAAAGGATAAAGTACTCCTAAAGGTGCCTATTAAGAAGCATTGAGAGACAGCATTTAGATAAAGTAGATAAACTAATGAGCCACCAAATGAGGGTTCAGGATGGGGTTCAGAGCTGCAGTGCTTACTCAGTATTCCTGAAAGCCTGGATTTGATCTAGCAAATGCTACCCCCAGTGAAAGCCAATAAATCCATCCATAAGAAAGATTACCTCATTTGAGATGGATATCACTTTAATTATTAAAAGTGCAAGAGTCATTTACAAAAATGGCAAGAACTTACCTTCTCACAAACAACCAAGAGAAACCATGTTTGAAGAGACAAAGAGTCAAAAATGTGCTTGGTGAAATGTTGCATTTTTGCCAAGAGTTTTCCAAAAACTGTCCTTAGGAACAAACCAGAGATGCCTTTCCTCTCAGTCAGCCAGTGACTGGAGTCTTCACTGAATAGGAAAATGGTTTCCTTATTTCTTGTCAAATAAGATAGGTTTACAGGAGAAGAGAAAAGCCAGAGATAGGAAAAACCTTCCCTGTGTTCCAATGTTGGTGGAAGTGAATGAGGCCTCAGAACAAACAAGAGACAGCTGATGAAAACAGATTCTCATATTCCCTAAGCTGTTATTGTAAGTGTTACACCTCTGAGGAGAAAAGCATCCCCAACACAAGTGTTACAGCTCTGAGAGGAAGGTATCTCCAATGCAAGTGTTACAGCTCTGAGGGGAAGGTATCCCCAATGCAAGTGTTACAGCTCTGAGGGGAAGGTATCCCCAATGCAAGTGTTACAGCTCTGAGGGGAAGGTATCCCCAATGCAAGTGTTACAGCCATGAGGGGAAAGTCATCTTGGCTGTTGGAATCCAAGCAATACAACAAAGTCACACTACACAACCAACATCACACAAGAGGTTTATTGGGGGAAAACACAAGAGGACAGCTGCCCTTGCTAAGGAGAGGAACAACAGAAAACTTAGATGGAAGGCAGACTTATATAGGGTTTTGGGGGGCAGAGTTGTCTATGGTGGAGATTTTCAGGGTGGGGATTTCAAGTCTTGGGTTTGGGGAAGACTCAGGGATGGCGGAATTTCAACCCCAGGAATTAAGGTGGGGAATTTTACCTGACATTTCCCTGTTTTGTTTACTATTGATAAACAATCAGGGGTTAAGAAAGAGGGCAACTTTTTATTAAGCTACTTCCTGTTTGTATGGGGTTGGAGAGGTCCATGGGGCAAGTTTGTTCTTCATCTTTAGGGTATAATTAGGGGTGGTAGGCCTCTGGTCCCATAGTTATGGGCTGATAATCCTATAATAGCAACTGATTAAAGGTTTGGTTAGAAATCTTTGGATATGCTGTTGAAGAATCTAGACAAGAATTTTATGAGATCACATGCCACTTCACACCTCTGGTGGAAGCCTCCTTTTCCACTATAAGCCAGGCCAGCATCCTAAACCCAGGGACACTCAATCATACCATAAGGACACTTGCTCAATTATGTTCATAGCTATTTTATTCATAATAGTCAAAACCAGGAAATAATTAGGTGTGCTTCAACCAAAGAATGGATAAAGACAATATGAAACACTTACACAATGGAGTGTTACTCAGCTATTAGAAACAATGATAACACAAAATTGAAAGGCAAAATGATAAAACTAAAAATGATCATCCTGAGTGAGGTAACCCAGATTCAAAAAGACAAACATAGAATGTACACACTTATAAGTGGATATTAGTTGTAAAATAAAGGAAAGCAATGCTTCAATCCACAGGCCCAGAGAGACTAGGTAACAAGGAAGGCTCAATGGGGGATGCTTGGATATCTCTGGGAAGAGGAAATAGAATAGATTTCACAGGTGGACCAGGGGTGGGTATGGATGTAACATAAGGACCAGATAGGAGTGATGTAATGGGAAAGTACTGAAAGAGATGACTGGAGAAGGGGGGCATTCTGGGATGAGGTAGAAGTTTGGTATAAGGGACACTCCCAGCTAAGATGCATAGCAATAGGCGATACATAACCTAAAGTGGCCACCTCCTGTGATACCGTATCTCACATCTGGGCAACAACATCAGCCGGGTCCCTCCTGGCTCATTCATCTATGCTTGAAAGGAAGCGTGAGGATTAAGAAATGACAGGTAGAAAAATTACAGATACAAAAGAAAAGACAGGGACACAGGATAGAGTTGGGAAGGCAACCCAGTGGATACTGAATCTGCCCACATTTATTTCTCATTGGCTTTATATACCCCAAAGAGGAGGGGGAAGACAAAAGACTTCTTTGCCATGATACAAAGAACAAACAAAGCAATCATCTTCTCAATACTCAGAGCATGAAGTAACCCCAACTTACATCAAAATATCCTCTGAGTATCCCCAATTTGGGTCAAACATCCTGTTAATAACCTTGAAGGAGTAAAAATAGACTTGAATTCTCTAATTTTTGGTCAAGGTGGAATGAACCCACATCCATGGGTTCCCACATATTCCCCATTTTTAATATATTTATTAAAGTCTGGGCTTCTGCTACAGGACAGACAACTGTGCCTACCTTGGGTTGTCTTCTTCTACCTACCAGACTTACCCACCATGGGTATATACATTCCATCATTCATGTCCTGTCTTTGGTTCCCTGAAGGGAAAAAAGATCTTACCTGTCATTGACTACCAGCCTCTGTTTATAAAGGGTGAAAAGAGAAGTACATAGTTAGATGTCATGTACCTCGAAGCCAACTTTACATCAAGGAAGTTCACAAATAACTAGATAATCATGAGTAAGCAGAAAATGCTTTACTATACATATGCTCCTATGGCCAGAATATTTGCTAATAAAAGAATAGAGGATGACCAAAATAAGATGGCCTATTTAAATTGGTCTAAGATTCCTTTAACAGTTTTTAGCTGTATTGAAATTTGTCCAATTTTATCCAAATTTGTCTTATTAGGCATATCAAATCTAAGACCTCATTGACATCATGTCAAATTTTTCTAAAGTAAGTTCTAACCTTTTTCTAACTGGCAAATCTTGATAGTGAACTAAAGTAGTTACAAACATTAAACATGTCAATTGCATAACTCTAGTATGAAAATAAATAATAAACATACAATTTGTCAAATCACAATTCTTATAACTTAATTCTAATCTAAAAAACAGGAAAAGTTTCTGTGATGGGTGAGCTTTGAGTCTTTTTCCTCTCCTATAGTCCAATTGCATTGCTTCTACCAACTTCCAAAGATATGTTTGAACTATTTCAGTCCTTGAATAGTAGCAAAATCTTTTATGCTACTCCTCCTATTCTAAAGAGGGACTTCAGTCAAACATTCCTGCATAAGAGTATTCTATTGCTTTAACAAGTCTCTTTCCCCTAGAGGGGAAATTTCTGAGGTCCCAGTTCTCAGGTCCTCGATTTCAACAGCAGATTGAATACCATACTAGTAAAGTTAACTTCTGCATCCCAATTTATTTTGTAAATATATTTGTGTAGCAGTTCTATTAGAAAAGTGGAAATCACCAATGATCACCACTATCTCCTTCCCTTTCTAGACTGCAGCTTTGTAATATGAGGCTGCTTGTTTGTCCCGGTCACCCAGAACCAAAATAACCACACACAAACTGCTTGGTCTTACATCTTAATTTAACCCATTTCTATTAATCTGTGTATGGCCAGACATTTAGGATTGCAGCTAAGGACCACCTCAGCCCTGACTGGGTGGGCGTCATTATATCGGTGAGTTCAGCTGCATGAACACTATTCTGTTCCCAGACTCACCTGTGCTCCTCAGTGACCAGGTTGTTGGTGAGAATGATATAAACATCACAGAAGGTGTGGTTGTAATATTGAAAAGTATATTGAATTTTTTTAAGGAAGGTGGAAGAATTTTCTAAATCAGAGTATTCACTTAAAAAGTAGTCAATGTGTACCGTGACCAAGCTGCCCACCCTGGTAACCTCTTGAAAAGGGAGACCCATGGCCAGTTTAAGCCACATAAGGTGAGGTAAAGGGAATCCCGTGGCAGAGTAGAAACAACTAATAGGAGGACTAAGGCCTCCCAATGGATTGAAAGTAGGTTGCTTGAGTGGCCTATTGATGAGCAAGGAGAAAGGGAGACAAAAGAGGCTGGAGAGGGAGAGAAGAGACTGTGGCTTAAGGCCAGCAGGAGGAGGTGTGATTCAAAGTAGTGGAGGAATCATCTGGTTCGGGCTTCATACTTAGAAAAAGCTGGTTTATTTCCCCCTTGGTTGGCTTATACCATGTGGTCACTTTTAACCAAGATGGGAATGAAGTCACATGGCAAAACCCATCCTTTCCAAGCCCAGCAAAGATGGCTGTCAGACACTTGGTTATGTCCATCCCAATGGGGGGACAGCAGCTAAGCTGTAACAAAGCCATATTGTTGGTAGAGACCACTCTTTCATTCCTGGCTGCCCAGACCCAAAATAATCACACAGAAACTATATTAATTGCAGTACTGTTTGGCCAATAGGTTAAGTGTATTTCTAGATAGCTCTTATATCTTAAATTAACCCATTTCCATTATTTTATATTTTACTAGGAGGTTTGTGGTTTACCAGTAAAGTTATGGGTCGTCTGTCTCAGCAACTACATGGCATCTCTCTGACTCTGCCTTTTTTCCCCTAGCATTTAGTTTAGTTTTTTTACCTAGTTCTATTCTGCCCTGCAAGAGGTCAAAGTGGTTCTTTATTAAGCAATGATAATAAAACATATTCACAGCATACAGAGGGGAATCCCACATCACCTCCCCTTTTCTGTTTAAATAAAAGGAAGGTTTTAACTTTAATATGGTTAAAATTACATATAACAAAACAGGTATGAAGTAAGAATTACAGCTATAATATTTATATCTACTTTACCTTTTATCATAACTAAGGACAACTATAATTATAACTATCTATTCTTCAACTCCATCAAAGACCCCAGAAAGATACTATTACCTAAGTTAACAGGAAGTACATCGTAAGCAACTTCCAAAACTTTAGAATTGACAGAGACATCTCACTGCCTGGACAGTTACCCAAAGTTGTTCTGTAACATTGGGGCACCCAACTTCAGCCTAGAGAGCCATAATATCTGGCAGACTTTTCCATGAAGCAGGAAACGTGAAGATTTCTTATGCTTTGCATTGGCAAAGGTCATCAGTTCCTTTCTTCTGTGTCCTACAGAATGTCTAGCAGACTCTTTCGTGAAGCAGGAACTCTGAAGGATGGTCTCACCTTTAGGCAAGTTCAGCAAGTCATTTTTCTGTGGGTCCTGGCTATCCAGTTCATACAGCATAACATCAAGCAGTCCAGGCAAGAACAGTTTCTTGCCCAAATGGCTAAAAACTCCATGAGGAGCCTATCAGATGCCCATCATCCTCTTGAAATAGATTAGTGCTGCTAGGAGCAGATGTACCCCATTATCATGAAAAGTCTTAAGTTCTTAAGACATTTTAAATGCTATATTCTGTAGTCTTTGAAAGGTTTGAAGAGTACCTTCCCCTATGAACTATATCTCTGTCCATCTAGAAAACCTACTAACATGACTACAAACTTGACTATTATAGATGACTCTCTATTAACCTGTATTTCTTAATTATACATTTTAAGTGAGCTGCACAAACCACAATACCTTAATCAATAACAGAAATATATATAACAAAATTGACCTTAAATTTATATCAGTAAGCCATGATCCATACCAATACAAAGTATTCAACTCTATAGCATATCTCCCTTTAAATGTAAGCAAACATTTATAAACAATATTTGGGAATTTGAGCATAGTTCTCTCCAAACTGCTTCCTGCTTTTAGTTGGGTAAAGTAATTGGGGGTTTTCATGGAAACCTTTTGAGTGGTCTTAGTATATCAAACCACATTATCCTCGAAGGAATCTACAGGTTCTCATCTTCTGTAGAAACAAAAGCAGAACTTCTTTTCCAAAGCAACATATCCTTAGACCCAAATTACGAAGTCAAGATACCTTTGAAATATATATGTTGGCTTAGCTTAGCAGCCTGTATAATAAAATGTCTTTCTGTATTTAGCTCATTCACAGTCAAAAAATTAAAAGAAAACATAATAATATACATAATTCAGACTCTCTGTGTATATTCCATCTTTACGTGGCTTATTTTCTTAATATATTACTTTTCCTGCAAGTTTAATATTTATTTTATTATCTTTACTCCTTTAATCTATGACTGTATGCACTTTTTCTCTTTAAAGACTTTGTTTTATTTTTTATTACCATTTACTTCTTTTTATAACTATTTCTTATCTCTTCCAAGACAATATACATTTATCCAACACTGTGACCAACTTAGAGATCTTTTACATCTGGGTTTGTCTTTAATGCATGTGTACCTGCAATTATATTTTGATCAGGAGAGCTTTTTATTTTTTGACAAGTAGCTTTGTCTCAGTGGCCCTCTATGCTGGCTCCCCATCACTCAGGTTTTCAACATGGCAGAGGTAGTTCACCACCTGCACTGTTACTGCTGAGTGGGAGCCATTCGCACTACCTCAACTCTGGACTTGCAGCACGTAAACTCTTTTTATCTGAGTAAGAACGAAATCTGCCATGCAGTGCACTGCATGGCCTGGAAATAACTCTGTGCATGTCAGTAAGAATCCACTATGCTCTCCTTCCTGTGCACACCTAGCAGACCTAATCCCACCACATGAACAGGCAGGGAGTGCTGAGCCCTGGTCATGATCTCAGCTACTTTTCTCATGAACCCGAGTGGGCACATAAGCATCTGTACCCAAAGGGGGCAATGTGTTGACTGATGTTTTCTGTCCTGCCCAGCCCCACAGTCATTCAGTTCCAAAGAACTACACAAAGGTCTATATTAATTATAAGCTGGTTGGCCTATTATCTCAGACTTTCTATTAACTCTTATAACTTATATTAGCCCATAATTCTTGTCTGTGTTAGTTACATGGCTTGGTACCTTTTTATGTGAAGCAGTCACATCTTGCTTGCTCTGTGTCTGGCTTCCTTTGCATCTGGGTGACAACTGCAGACTGAGTCCTCTTCCCAGATTTTTTCTGTTCTCATTGCCCCTCCTCTACTTCCTGCCTGGTTGCCCAGCCTATGCTTCCTGCCTGGAGATTGGCCAATCAGCATTTTATTAAAATACAATTGACAGGGTACAGACCATTGTCCCATAGCACTTCCCCTCACCTTTTTTTTTTAAACAAAATCTCTGAATCAAATCTCGCTTGTTTAGGTTTCTTTCTGACCATTATCCATACAACTTGTAACCAACACTCTAAACAAAGAAAAACACCTATAATCCATTTTTTGGGAATGTGGGCATAGTTTTCCAGGATACTTCCTACTGATTGGGGCTCCTGATAATCTTATGGGGACCAAAAGAAAATTTTGAGTTATGATCAAGTCCTGACTGGAGTATTCTGTAAGGCTTGATCATCTCAGGCAGCAGTCTTGAATCTGTTCTGGATATAGAACTCAGACATTTGGCCCACCCGCTCCTATCAGTAATTTCTCAGGGGGTCTTCCTTGATCAAACTTGATTTTTCTTAATCCAGAATGAATCCACATCCTTTCATTTCCTGTGGAAACAAAAGCAAAACCACTTCTCCAATGTAACATACATTTTGACTTCTATTTTAAAGTCAAGTTATTTTCAAAAACCTATCTTGGGTTAATTTAGCAGCATTTATAAACAAATACCTTTTATCAGCTGTTGCTTCTTCCTTGGCATTCAAACAATTCAAAGAGAACATAATAACATACAGTATCCAGATTCTCTGTCTGATCATCTTTACATGGCTTTATTCTAAACTCTATTTCTTTTTTCTTTTTAATTTTTGGCTTTTGAGACTGGGTTTCTCTGTGTATCTTTGGCTGTCCTGAAATTTTCTCTGTAGACTAGGTTGTCCTTGAACTTACAGAGATCTGCCTGCCTCTTCCTCCCAAGTGTTGGAATTAAAGGTATGTGCCACCAAACCCAACTAGTCTCTTTCTTTTTTATTTTAAGGACTTTATCCTTTTTTCTTTTCTCTCGCAAGCTTATATATATTTTTGAACACACTGTAAACTATTTAGAGGTTTTCTTCATCTGAATCTATCTTTACTGTATATTTCTCTTTTCTGACCACATGAGCCTTTAATTTGCTAAGCAATATGACTAGAATTAAAGCCATGGTTTTGACAAAAGGATCCAGCCCATTCCTTAGCTTTTCTTATGAGAGTCTAGCCTCATGGCAAAGGTGCTGGCTGGAGCCATGTTTATTGACATAACTCTATGGCATTTCAAGGTCCTAGCCACCACCAAAGAGTATGCAGTCAACTTTTCATCAACACCAATTAAGTGTTTCATTGCAGAACCTCTAAAAAGAGCTGCAAGGTTTTGCAGCTAAAGCTGAGTCAGGAAGCCTCTCTTAAATGAGAGCACTTGCCTCTAGCAAACAGAGCCCATGCAAAAAGTGCTGCTATCAATAAGCTGTGCTTAACTCTATTATTTTATGTCTAGAATTAAATCTCAAGCTCTCTTGGGCTTTATGTGGATGCAGTTGTCCACGTGGGTGCCATTCTGTTGACTGAGACAGCAGGAAGCAATTCTAAAAAGCAATGTCCCCTTTCTTAATAAAGCTTGTCCTCATGGTTAGAGACACCATTTAGGGGTTGATTATCCCTTGCATAGGGTTGGGGTTTGGGGTGGAAATTATGTAGGCCTAGAGATCTCAAAAAAAAGGGTGGGGGGAGATTGAATGGGATAATAGGTAATTTAATGTAAACTTATTCACACTAATAATAATAATAGTGAGTAATAGAGTGAATACTTATAAGCTATTATTTATGAAGAATTTACACTGGTATCATTTATTATATATTTATATAAGTTCAAATTATATTTGTTATTTCTGTTTACAATATTTGTACACCTATGCAAAGTTATTTTGTCATATTGTATGCATGCATACCTCTGTTTAAGACATTTTGTATACTGATACAATTTTAGGACATATTTATCATATTGCATTATATATTTCTAACCCTGATTAAGATATTTATACATCATTTACATTTTGGTGTCATTGTCCTCCTTTACTGCACAGTTGTTTAAAGATTGTTTAATATTCTGATATGAAGTCTTAATCTTTAAGTTATATAGGTATTAAGTATTATAGATCAATAGTCATTAATGTTTATTATACTTTTAGTCAGATTAACTAGGATCTTTAAATACATAGAGATTGTATTCAGCATAGATGGGTAACGTTCAACCACTTAAAGGATTTGTAGAACATGGCATTTAAATAACTTAGCATTCTGTTGACGTGAGACATGATTGCACCTGGAAGCACCAATCTATTCCTGAGAGAGTGTTGAGCACCAAAGACATTCCACTTGGAGTTTGTCTTCTTCTTGGCACAACTGGCCTATGGAAAGAAACTGCCCATGCTTCAACCACTGACAAGGTACATGGTATCCGGAAATGGATAAGCAGCAATAGGGTTCATTAGGAATGGTCAGTCTCTTTATTTTGTTTTTCTCTACTCCTTTGTTACATATTCAGGTAGATCACCTGTTATGGAACAGTGATTTGGAGGAAAACTTTAAACAAGTGTACTTGGGCCTAAAGGAAGGGAGCCAATACTCTTACTCCAGAGCCAGCTCTTAATTAAGGTGGGATGGCATAAAGCAACATATGTATGCTACTTGTACATGAAAGATACTGAAAATACACCTGAATCCCTGTAAAACCTGAATCCAATAAGTTGTTAACAAAGAGGCTTAGAGACATGGCTATGGACAGAGGATGCTACAGCAGGGGGCTGAGAGGGAAAACCAGCAAGCAAGGAGTGTGTGTGAGGTGTGTGCAAGCTGCAGCTGGCCTACTCCTTTGCTTTCTTCCCCTCCTGCTATGCCATGTTCCTGGCTTTCACTTTGCAACAAACTTAGAAATTCATGAACTATAACTTAAAAGACAGGGAGGGAATTTACACAGTCTGTGAGGGCACAGGGAGACCAGACAAAAAAAAAAGGGCTTGGTGGTATGGGAAGTTCTTCTGTATATGTGTTGGTTTTACTAGTTAATGAATAAGGAAGCTGTGTTGTCCTGTGATAAGGAGAATAGAGCTAGGTGGGGAATACTAAACTGAATGCTGGGAGAAAGAATGTGGAGTCAGGAGAAGCAATGTAGCCCCACCAGAGACAGATGACAAACAGAACCTTGCCAGTAAGCCACAGCCATATGGCGATACACAGATTAATAGAAATGGGTTAAATTAAGATGTAAGAGCTAGCCAATAAGAAGCTAGAGCTAATAGGTGAAGCAGTGATCTAATTAATATAGTTTCTGAGTGATTATTTCGGGTCTGGGCAGCCAGGAATATACAAGTGGCCTCCTACAAACAGCTTGGAGCTGAGGAAAGAGAGTGCTTGAATGTAGGGAATGGGAAATTTTTTCCCTGATGACTTGCAGTATTTGTAAGGGTTTCAGATAATATTGGAATCTAGGGTGCTGGTGGGCAGCCATTTGGACTGATTATCTAAGGCTTATTGAGGCCAAATTTGATGGCAAAGGCAACTAAGTTTAGTTTCAGTCAGGCCAGGTGCAGGGTGCAGAGGCGGGAAGTTTTCTTAAAAAGAAATTCCACAGGGATTGAAAGGATATGGAAGACACCATTCCCATGGATAAGAGAGGGTGTGGGGAGGAGAAATGTCACTGTAGCCTGTAGTTGTAGATATTCCCAAGGCCAGGGGAAGGACCAGAGGAAGATACAAGCCATTCAGAGGGTCAATGCCACACTCTGTGTGTGTGTGGGGGGTGTCAAGGGGTTATCCAAGCTAAGCCCAAGAGGAGACTCAGTGCCTAGTATCAGGACTTTTGTGGAGACCAGAAAGGAATATGAGAGCAGAGCTATAGGAGAAGACGGGTCTCATCCATTGGAAAAGGTTAGGAATGGGGCTGCAAAATCTACAAGGGCCTAAAGGAGCTAAAAAATTCATGGAGGCCAGAAAGTGAGGAATAATGTGGGCAACTCTGAAGAAAGAGTGGGAAGAGGGGGACAGGGAAGGGCACAATATCCCAGTTGCACCTAAGAAAACCACAGGATTGCAGCTCCAAGTGTGGGGGGGATGGAGTCAGGTGAAGAAGGCCAGCCATAGCCTTAAATGTGGCTGGGGGTACCTCTGCCAAAGGTGGAACTTACTAAATTACCACTAGTGGATAGGGTAGTGAGGGATCAGTGAACCAGAACTCCAGTCTATTGTGGGTGAACTGGAGATGAGAGACAGTTTCTGAAGTATATCTCAGGCCCTGAAGAAGGAGTGCAGGCACCACAAAAGCCTGTTATGCTGCCAATCAATGTATTACAGTACTGAGGGGAAATGTATCCTGGCAGTTGGGATCTAAGGAATACCACAAAGTCAAACCATACAACAAATCTCACACAAGGGGTTTTTTTAGGAAAGCACAGGACGATGGCTGCTTATGCTTAGAGAGAAGCAGTAGAGAACTGAGAGGCAGGTTTCTATAGCGTTTTTTGGAGGCAGGGTTTTCCAGGATGATTTCTGGGGTGGTATTGATGGGATTTCAAGTCCTGAGTTCGGAGCTAGTTCAAGGTTTTGAGTTCCAGAATTGAAAACATTTCAAGCTCAGGAGCTGGTGGATTTTCAAGCCCTGGAATTTAGCTTGTACATTTTACCATCCAGTTGCACCAACAGATCCAAATCTTCTCTAACATAGCAAGGAAAAGAACACAGGATTCTTCATCAGGACAGTCACTTCCTACTTTCCAAAGCCACCCCTTTTGCCTGAAGCTTCTTCTAAACTCATTTTATTTTCAGATATTTGTGCAATACACACAAATAGTTAATCAATTTATTACCCCATTTGGAGAGACTAGTGGTCTCTTATCAGATTCCTGGAGCCCAGCAAATAACTCTGAAAAGTTATTTTGTTTGCAAATACTGTGAACGGAAGAATAACCCTTGACTTTGCCATCTTAAGTATTCATACAAAACTTATCACAAAGTCATAGTAATACTATATTCTGACTATAACTTAAACGTCTCTCCATGAAGTCTTAGAATCCTAATGCTATCACAAAGACTCACGCTGTTTTTAATCTGAATTACAAAATATCGTAACAACTAATATGTCTTCATTTTTTATAGGTGCATTTTACTTACTATAGAAAAATATTTAAAGATTAAAAATACACATCAACCCTCCTCCCTCACCTATCAATGCCTGAGGCAAGGAGGAGAACTGGTCCTGAGGTCAGAAGGGCAGGAGACCTGCCCCTGCCTACCACCAGTTACAACACTCAAGAAAGCAGGCTCTGCACCTCACACAGACAGCACAGCAAACCCCATTGGTGGAGGTGTGGATGAGTCAGCCCTGAAGTTGTGAGAATGAGAGAGCTGTGCCTGTTACCCATCCATCATGTGGCGGCAAAGGCAGGAGTGAGATGCTTCCCACCACCATCAACTCCTGAGGCAGGTGGAAGAGTTGGCCTTGATTAAGGTCACAAGAGTTGGAGAGCTGCCACTGCTTGCTACCAGCTACAACACTTGGAAGAGCAGGCTCTGCACCTCACCTGGGCAGCAGAATAGAGTCAATCCTGTTGGGGGAGGTATTGGATTTCCACACACAGGGCATATCAGGATAACCATGAAGAGTTGCAGTGAGAACCCAGTATGGAGGGTGTAGCAGAAACCAGAGGCCTCATGCCAGACCAGCACTCTGCAATGAACACTCGCAAGTAAAGCTATGTGGATAAAGGGATTTACTGCATGGCTCACTCTTACACTACAGCTTCCATGATGAGACTGATTTCTTTCCTTCTCTTTTTATTTTCTAAAATTTTATTTTACTTTATTTTGTGTCAGGGGAGTTGCAAGGGCAGACGATGGATATAAAGGGATAGGGAAATGAATGGGACAGACACCCATTATGTAAAAGATACAAAGAATAAATAGAAGGAAAGGAAAAAAGAATATGCATCAATGTATTTTAACAAATAAAAAGATACAGAAAACTTAGCAAAATAGAACAGTGTGACGGATAAATATAATGTGAGCCATGATGTAAACTTACTTCCGCTAGTCACATTATGAAAATAAATCAAAAAAGATAGGCAGACTGTCACAGGCCTTTAATCCTAGTGGTCAAGAAGCTGAAGGGGAAGGAGCTAATACTTTAGCTGTAACAGTGGGTTTGAGACCATCTCGGCTACATATCAAGACTGTCCAAAGACTTTTTTTTAGATAAAAAAATGAAAATAGGTAAAAAATGTGTTTCCCCTTTACTCCTAAGTTTTAAAGTTTAGGTGTTTTGTTTGTTTGTTTTTTTATAAAACAGCTTGAGTCCTTTGTCAGACATCTGCCTTTTGAACACTTTTCTTCCACTCAAAGGCTTCATTTTCACTTTCTCAAAACTATTTTCTGACACGCAAAGGATTATTATCTTAATGAAGTTTATAAAAAATATTGCTGTATAGCTAGAAAGACAATCAGTTGAATGAAGAGGAAGACCACAGAATGGGAGGGAATCTTTGCCCAGAATAAATGTGGCAGAGAATTCATAATTAATATTTAGAATATATAGAGAATTCAAAAAGTAAAGAGTAAAAAAAAGGCCAGAATAAAAAGAAGAGGAGGAAGAGGAAGAGGAGGAAGGAGAAGAAGAAGAGGAGGAGGAAGAGGAGGAAGAAAAAGAGGAAGAGGAAAAAGGAGAAGAAACACATCTCAAAAATGATCATGATCTCAAGCAATTAGTGAAATGTGAATCAAAACAACCTTGAGATTTCTTGTCAACTCAGTCAAATAATAAATACTGGAAAAGATATGGGAAAAGAGAACCCTTATTCAAAGTTTGTGGGATTGTAAAATGATCTAGGTACTCCGGAAATGAGTATGGAGAACACTCAAGCATCTAAAAATAAATACCACTGCTTGCATAGCCCAAAGGACTTGACTTCACAGATACTTGCACTGCCATGTATATTGCTGCTCTGTTCACACAGGACAGGAAACCTAAACGACCTAAATGCCCTACAACTGATGAATGGATAATAAGACTGTGGTACATATATACCTTGGGATATTATTCAGTTGTGAAAACAAAAAAAAAAGAAATCATCAAATTTTCAAATAAATGGATGGGGCTAGAAAAGATTATGATGACTGAGGTAACAGACCCAGAAAAATAAGCTTTACATCTTTTATCTCATCTGTGGTTCCTAAGCCCAAATCTTCAGACGTGGTTCTGTGACCTAGAGTAACCCCAGAAACCAAGAAAATAAAAGGAGAGGGGAAATAACTCTTCTTGGTTGGGTTTATTCCCAGGTAATCTTTGAAGCTATTCTAAATGGAAGATGCTTTCTAATTTCCATTTTTGGAAGTTCACTACTGGTGTCTACAAACTCTACAGGTTTTGTTTTGAGTTGATTTTATATCCTGCTGCATTGATTAAAAGTTTCATCAGATGGCATAGTTTTCTTGTGGAGTTTCTAGAATCGTATAAATGTAAAATCATGCCAACTGTAAATCGGGAATATCTGACTGCTTCTCTTTCTATTTGCACCTTTTTTCTTTCTGTTGTCCTATTATTCTAGCTAAAACTTGCAGTACTGTACAGAGTAATAGAAAGAGTGTCTACCATTGTCTCATTCCTGATTTAGGGGACATAACTTCAGTTTCACTATTTTAAATAAAGTTGCTTGCAATTGTGGCACATATAGTCCCTATTATTTTGAGTATGTCCCTTCCTATTACTTTTCAAAAACCTTCTCTGAATCTACTAAGATGACCATTTGATTTTTGTATATATATATATATTCTATATATTATATATATATATATATTCTAAGTTACATTTTATTGACTTTGTGCATGGACAAACCATGGCATATGACATGCTGATATATGTGAAGGGCACAGGAAAACCTGTGTGAGTAAGTTCTTTCTTTCTATTGTGCAGGGATCAAACTCAAGAAATCAGTATTGGCAGCAACTGCCTTTACCCACTGAGCTATCTATCTCTTTAGCCCCTATTGTTTGTATTTGAGATAGACTCTCACTATGTAGCCTTGGCTGGCAGAGTACTCACTACACAGTCTAATATGGCTTTGAACTCATGGCAATTCTCCTGGATCAGCCTCCTAAGTGCTGAGATTATAAGCATGAGCCACCACACCAGGCTTTAGATGATGTAATTCTTCATTGGGAATAATAACCAGAAGAAGCAAGTGATCTACAAATGTACAAGGAAATATAGAGATATCAAACATTTGTTCAGATTAGAGTATTCTGTGCCAAGAATAAGAACTTCATTTGTGGTATGTAACTTGATATGTTTTTCATGTTCCCTTTGAAAAGATTGCTTTTCAGGGTGGTGATACTCTTAGTGACATACTATAGCTATTTGAGGAATATGATGACCAGAATGCTAGTTCTTTCTTTTTTTTTCCCACTGTAGGTCTATAGATTACACAGATGATCTTGCCAATCTAATAAAGCACTGAATCCTGCTTTCTCTCATTCTGAAGAAGCTGAAGACAGTCTGAGAAACATTTTCTAGGTTCAATACCAAAACAATGCAGCGCCTTCTGCTGAGATTCTAGGCAATATCACTAGCTCAAGCTCTGAAACAATTGTCATTTGCAAACATGGTGAAGCAAAGTTTCTCAGAATAAGAGAAGACAACCATATTCTGAGGAACAAATGGCTGCATGCTTTGCTCTCTTGGAAAAAAACTGTCTCTGGGCCAAATGTGAGGCAGTTTGCTGAAAAGATTAGGTTTGGGAATCTTGTGCCATGAGTTTCAGGACTTAAGAAAAAGCCTGTGTAACTTGTATGCAGATACTGTCACATGAAGATTCCCAAAGCCTGGCCAAGAGGTCTGATGTCTTTCACTTGGGAAATCGGGAGAAACGCTCTAGAAGCTTCCTGTCCCAAGGAAGAAGAAGCAAGGCCTGCCTTTTTGAGACAAGTAATTATTTTTCCGTTAAAACTGTAGGTCCTCAGAATGGTGATATAAAGTAATATAATACTGCAATCTGACTTTTCTGATCTGCAATCTGTGATCCTTGTGCACTCCTCCTACCTTAGTAGACTTACATCATAGTCTGGTACGCTGACCCGCAGTGTGTCTTTTCATCATGTCCTGGTGATGGAGTGACATTTTAAAACTCAGTTTCTCACATTTTTTGAACCTTGGAAAGTTTGAGTTTTATAATTTCTCTAAATTTGCCAGCAGGTGGTGCTGGATCGTAACTAGAAACAATCTGGTCTGAGTACAGACTCCGGTAAACCTTTTCCCTAGTGAGGGCACTGAGTCACATTAGGAAGGGGGTCAAATAGTTTTCCAGCGGTGGGGATGGGATGCCATGCCTCTCATGGGAAATCACAAGCGCAGTTTGATGCTCATGGTTGCATTTGCTTGCTTGCCTGAGTCTTAAATAGCCCTACCTGTCCACCTCTGTTGGCTGTAGCAGTTGTTGCCTCTCTTGGGCTGGCTGCATTTGGTACCTGAAGCTTCTTTGGCACGCACTGTTTCTGACATCTCCAGGAACTTTGGCCTTTACTGCATCTGAGGATTCACCTTCATAGTTTTGTGCACAGCCGTCTTGGGAGCTTCATGTAAGAAACATTCACCTGCTTCAAGCTGACTGGCCTGAGTGGTTAACTGAAACTTTGTACAAGGTTCTGTGATCCCATGTTGCCTCTATTTTGAATGTCCACAAAAGCAGTACCACATGGGCAATACCAATTCTGCTGCTAACTCGATAGTTACACATGCCTCTATGTATGTACCTTCAAAACTGAACGTGAGACATTTTATAGGAGATCCTGCTCAAGCAGAATATCCTAGAGGCTTTCTTGCGCCAGAACTTTCTTTTCAAAGGAATGTTTTTCAATTGAGCATACTTAGGGTCTCCCTTTGAATGTGGTGCTGCCTTCAGGACACCTTTGCTACTGTCCAGAGGAAAAGCCCATGGTTTCATTCTAATGGCTCTGATCTTTTTAAACCTGGTTGATGCTGTGACCACTTTGCCTACATTCAACCTGCTCAGACTTCCTTTCTCAGCTAACTGCCTGTTTCATATCTTTCTGCTGCAGTCGCTATTTCCTTTCTCGATAAGCCAGAATGAGAGCACTCATTATAACCATGGCATAGCCCCAATACTATGTTCTCTTGAACTTTCTTTTCCCAAACAAATTAGTGTATTACTTTTGAATTTAGCCACACTCAAATTCACAAGACTTGACCTTAATGCATTCAGAGTCTTTGCCTGATTGTAACATGGGTGGCCTCTACAGCAATTCTGATAGACTTTTACTCTTCTGAAATATAAGCTGGGTTTTCACTGAATTCATTTCTATCAGCATGTATGAACTTTGAGATAACTATTTGATAGTCTTTTATAATCACCCCAATTTCTCATTAAACTAAGTGTATAGCATTTCAAGGTTTCTTAATCTTCAGCAAAAGTTTTCTACAGTCCTCTCACCAACCAGTCCTATAGAAAAACCAACCACATTGCCATTTTCATCACAGCAATAGCCTCAGTTCTTGGTAAATGTTTTTGCTTTACACCTAGTACTAGACAAGAACAAAATCAATAGAATATATTTATATTATCTACCTGTGGGGTTTATTAGAATGTTTTATGCCATTGCAGATGGGTAATTAGTTCTACAATAGACATCTGCAAGCTACAGAGGAAAGAAGCAAGCAACAGACCATTCCAAGATTTTAGATATCTCAGCATTCCCTATCCTGAGCAGAAAGACAAGAAAACCTCTGGAGAGTTCATGACACTTAGTCCATTCACAATTCTGCTTTTCTCTGAGACATCTTTACATCTGGATCTCCTGTTGGGAGGTGCTGTAGACGCTGGAGAAATGTCTCCCTCCCCAGTTATTCCTCCCCAGAAATGCTCTCACAAACATGCCTAGCACTATGCCATCTGGGTGATTCCACCTGCAGTCAAGTTAATAGGAATGAATCATACCCAGTATTAGTTCCCCTTTAAAGGTCGTCTCAGATAACTACCTTGTCTCTTCATCACATGACAACCGAGTGAATAGCAGGAAGTGAACCATGGCCTTCCTGGCTTTTATAACTCTGAGAGGCAAAATTTTATTTATGACTTATAAGCTAGACTGTTTATGGTATTTTCTTATAGTAGCCAGAGTTAACTGAAACAGAAAGTAAAACAGAAACAAAAATAAAACTAGAAGGAAAATCTTAGGGAATGACATAGGATTTCTTTCCACAAAGTTAGAGATCACAGTAAGAAAAGCTTGAAATAACTTTTCAACTACAGCCGCAGGGTGTCTCAGACTGTTTAGAACAAGAAGCAGCAGTCTGATTACACCGCAGCATGATAAGTGAATGACAAACGCCTCTCAAAAACTGCACTGCCTTTTTCCTCAAGGAAAAGAATTTCCAAACTACGAAGTTCAAAAAGCAGACCTTGAAAGGAAAGTTAAATTATGCCAGATCTAGAGGTTGGAGCTTGTGCCCAAGAAGCAAGTTTCAGCCACAAATCATAAATGAAAGAGTCAAATCAAAAATGGAAAGAAGGGCTGGGGTGATGGATCAGAAGTTAGAACACGTGCTGCGCCTGCAGAGGACCCGGGTTTAGTTCCTAGCAGCTATGGTGGCTCACAACCACCCTCCTAAGCCCAGTTCTAGAGGACCTGGTGCCTTCAAACTCCTTGGGCCGCAGACATGCTTGTGGTGCCCATAAAGACAAAACACCTCTAGACAGAAAATAAGCCTCAAAAAATCATTTTAAAGAGTAAAAAGCATAAAGGGAAGATTTATTCAAGGTGGCACATTGGGAAAAGGAACAAAGTGAGCCAGTGAGACCCCGACTCCCTAACTCCCTGTTTGGAATACTGACGTGAGGGTGGGACTTAAATATGAATCGGGAGATATGCAACACATTTGTAACTAAGCCATCTTCAGGTGTGGTCCCCTGCTCAGC